>CM038113.1:26642815-26821013 GCA_001642375.2 Mentha longifolia
GGGCGATTTTCCCCTAGTATATAAAATGCTTATTTCATGGTACATATCATTTTATAACGTTCAAACAAAAGAAAACGACCATACCATGTTCATACCAAACCAACGTTGTGCAAATTGTTTTCTAATATGCAAATGTACGAAGTAAATCCTAATGTTTGTTAGTTTGTCAGAATGCCGCCCAGAAACAGGCCGGGACGTCCTAGGAGAGCACCTGTGGCTGAATCCGTAAACCGTGGAATGGGTAACCACGAGAACAATGACCCGTTTCCGCCACCACCACCTCCTCCTGAGAGGAGAGTTGAGGAACTGTTTCTCCACAAAACCCGCCGGTGTTCAATGGCATCAGAGACCCAGCTGAGGCAGAGGTTTGGATAAGAGCTTTGGAATGAATATTCAACTTTCTGCGCTGCACCGATCAGGAACGCTTGACATGCGTATCCTTCAACTGTCGGGATCAGCTGACTTCTGGTGGGAAGCGCGACGGAAGACCATGACGCCTAATCAATGAGAGAACCTCACATGGGACCAATTCAAGGCTGAAATTTACGACAAGTATATTCCCAAGAGCTATCGTAAGAAAAAAGAGAATGATTTCTATAACCTGAAGAAAGGAAAGATGACTGTGACGGAGTATGATAGGGTGTTTTGTGACATGTCCCGGTTCGCGCCAGATCAGGTTGATACGGATGAAAAGATGGCTGAAAAATTTGTGCCGGTCTGAGGCACGAAATTAGGATGGCGCTTGCAAGTCTTGGCAGGTTGTCATACGCTGAATCCCTAGGTAAGCACTGGATGTCGAGGCAGCAATGCCCGGCGATAAGCCCACGTCTGCTCCGGCACCAACCCCTACTCACTCCCAGCCTCAGCACGATAAAGAAAAGCGCAAGTGGAATGGCAACCAAGGGAACAAGGTGGGAAAAGACCATGGCAAGGACCGCCGCATCCCCAAAACCCTGCTCAACAGACTGCGCCGGCACCAACTGGGAATTACCCGACAAGATTCGCCGAATGCCCTAAATGCAAGAGAAGGCATGAAGGGGTGTGCAAAGCTAGAAGTGACGCCTGCTACGCATGTGGGTAAAAGGGGCACTATGCAAACAACTGTCCTAAGAGACAGCGAGGGACGACCTCAAAGTCGAGCCAGCCCAGTCAGAATCCTCAGCTCCGAGCCATGCAGAGCCCAACAGGGACCACAAGGACAGCAACAGCAATTTCTCCCACTACCACCCCCACTACTACCGCAACACCAGCAGTTCCGTCAACACCAGCAGCAACAGAACGCGAATGCTTACGCGATGAGGAGGCAGCCCGCTAAGAATCAAGGGAGTCAGGGAAACCTGGCAGGTATGGGCATACTCCATGGTAAACCTGTAATTGTTTGGTTTGATATGGGTGTTTCACATTCCTTCATTAGAAAATTATGCGTAGAGAATCTAAGTCTGAGAACGGAACCAATAGGGGCAGAGATGCGAATTACATCACCTGTAGGAGGGAACATTTCTCTTACGCACCGTTGCTCAAACTTAGAATTGAATCTAGGATCACACAAACTCCTAGCAAATAATCTGAGCATCTTACCGATGAAAGACATAGACATAATCTTAGGAATGGATTGGCTAGCCGAAAATTATGCCACCATCCTCTGTAAAGAGAGACAGATTTCCTTTAGAATGCCGGGTAAGGAACCGACAACTTTCCACGGGATTTCCTTGAACAAGCGAAAATCGGTGATTTCTGCCATCCAAGCAGCAACCTTGATAAGGAAAGGAAACCCAGCGTACCTCGTTTACCTGAATGAGGAACCAAAGGATGAGAAAGAGAGAAAGATCGAAGATGTAGGGATCGTTCATGAATTTCCTGATGTTTTTCCAGACGTACTACCAGGACTACCACCCGATAGGAAGATAGAGTTTTACCATCGATTTAGAACCCGGATCAGCCCCAGTATCCAAGGCACCGTACCGAATGGCTCTGAAGGAACTGGAGGAACTCAAGGTACAACTCCAAGAGCTTCTAGACCTAGGTTTCATCAGGCCTAGTGTATCACCATGGGGAGCACCGGTACTGTTTGTAAAGAAGAAGGACGGCTCCATGAGAATGTGTGTAGATTATCGAGAACTGAACAAGCTAACCCTCAAGAATAAATATCCATTACCAATAATCGATGATCTATTCAACAACTCAAGGGAGCTGTGTCTTTTCGAAAATAGATCTTAGATCGGGTTACCATCAACTAAAGATCCGAACAGAGGATATACCCAAGACGGCGTTTCGAACTAGATATGGCCACTACGAGTTTGTAGTTGTACCATTCGGGTTAACCAATGCGCCAGCGGTATTCATGGATCTCATGAATCGAGTTTTCCACCCCTACTTAGACAGATTTGTCTTAGTTTTTATAGATGACGTCCTGATCTATCAAAGAACAAACAAGAGCATGAGGAGCACCTGAAAGCAGTATTAGGGACTCTGAGAATAGAGAAGCTCTATGCTAAATTTAGCAAGTGTGAGTTTTGGCTAGAAGAGGTAGCATTTTTGGGTCATATTGTGTCAGCTGAAGGAATTAAAGTGGACCCCGCAAAGGTGGAAGCAGTTCACCAAATAAAATCCGAAGTTTCTTAGGATTAGCTGGCTACTATCGAAGATTCATAGAAGGATTTTCCAAGATAGCCAGACCAATGACGCAACTCCTGAGGAAAGGGATCAAGTACACATGGACACCGGAATGTGAGGCAAACTTTCAACAATTGAAAGAGAAATTGACCACAGCCCCAATCCTGGCAGTCCCAGATCTGGACAAGGGGTATGTCGTGTACACAGATGCCTCTAAGAATGGGCTAGAATGTGTTCTAATGCAAGAAGGGAAGGTGATAGCTTATACCTCCCGACAGCTTAGACCACGCGAGCTTAATTACCCAACCCTTGACTTAGAAGTGGCAGCAGTTGTGCATGCCCTGAAGATCTGGAGACACCATCTCTACGGAGTTCGGTGTGAGATTTTCACGGATCACAAGAGTCTCAAATACTTTTTCGAGCAAAGAGATCTTAACATGAGACAGAGAAGGTGGCTCGAATTAGTGAAGGACTACGATTGTGGAATCAATTACCATCCGGGCAAAGCTAACGTAGTAGCAGACGCGCTAAGTCGCAAGGCACAGTCAAAGATAGCATTTCTTCAGACTGAAGAAGAGAAACTTATTCTAGAATTTGAAAAGATAAACTTAGAAGTGGTATCGCCACCAGAAACGGTAGAAGGGATAATCGCTACCCTAACCGTAGAACCTAACTTAAGAAGTCGAATCCTTTAGGCTCAGAGAAAAGATGAAATACTCGAGAAAATACGCTTGAAAATTAGAATGGGAGAGCCCGGAGATTACCGTGAAGAAGCAGATAATACGATAACGGTCAAGGGCAGACTGTCCATCCCACCTAGCGAGGAACTCAAAAACGAAATTTTGAGTGAGGCACACGATACGCCTTATACCGCCCACCCTGGTAGTACAAAAATGTACCAAGACCTTAAGAAGAAATTATGGTGGGATGGCATGAAGAAAGATATAGCTTCGTTTGTTGTAAGATGCCTAGCCTGCCAGCAGGTGAAAGCTCTACACCAACGACCTTACGGCAAACTGCAACCCCTAGAAATTCCACAGTGGAAATGGGAACATATCGCCATGGATTTTGTTACAGGATTGCCAAAGTCGAGAAGAGGAAATACAACCATCTGGGTGATCATAGACCGACTTACAAAGAGCGCACACTTTCTTCCGATACCAATAACATACAGATTAGAGAAGTTAGCTCAGTTGTACGTTAGCGAGATAGTACGCCTTCATGGAGTACCAATCTCGATCACGTCAGACCGAGATTCAAAATTCACCTCTAGATTTTGGATGAGCCTACAGAGAGAACTTGGAACTAGATTAAATTTTCGCACTGCTTTTCACCCTCAGACTGATGGGCAGTCAGAAAGGACCATACAGACCCTAGAGGACATGTTGAGAACGGTAGTGCTTGATCGAGGTGGTCATTGGGAGCCAGTGTTACCACTGATCGAATTTGCCTACAACCATAGACATGGCACCTTACGAGGCACTATAAGGAAGAAAGTGTAGATCACCACTTTACTGGGATGAAGTGGGTGAGAGAAAGATGTTAGGCCCTGAAGCGATTAGCGACATGATCGAGATCGTACGACAGATCAGAGAGAGAATCAAGGAAGCTCAAGATAGACAGAAGTCTTATGCCGACAATCGTCGAACAGAGATTCAGTTCGAAGTAGGAGACAAGGTGTTTCTGAAAGTATCTCCTTCCAAGGGGATAGTGAGATTTGGAGTTAAAGGAAAACTGAGGCCGCGTTTTATCGAACCTTATGAAATTTTAGAAAGAATCAGACCAGTAGCCTATAAGCTGGCGTTTCCGCCAAGCCTTGGAAACGTGCACAGCGTTTTCCATGTCTCGCAACTTAGAAAGTACGTGCACGACCCGAAGCACATAATCCACCAGGATGAGGTAGAACTTAGTCCAGATTTGAGTTATGAGAATAAACCAGAAGCAATCTTAGACCGAAAGGTACAACAACTCAGAAATAAATCCATCACTTCGGTGAAGGTTTTGTGGAAGCACCACGGTCAGGAAGAAGCCACGTGGGAGCTTGAGGATAAGATGAAAGAGAAATACCCAGAATTATTTAACAAAGGTACGTAAATTTCGGGACAAAATTTCTTTTAAGGGGGGTAGGATGTAACGCCCCGTATTTTACTTAACTAGTTAGCTAATTAATCCCGATTGATAGTATCCCAAATTTCTAAAACAATTGCTTAGAGAGCAATAATTAAATCAAGTAGCAACTCGACTTCTAAAATTTTATTCTTCGAGTAATCGATTGGGAAGTGATGATAGAATCAAGTAACAACTTGATTTCTATATTATTAGTATATCAATAAGAAATTAGTATTCGGATAAACGAATCGCTATTATCCACGATCACATCAGCTAAACGATGATCGAATAAGCCGAATAAGAGATGGTCGTTGACTTCTCAATTTTATTTAACTGGGCCAAGGCCCAATTAATTTATTAGATCGAGGTCCAAATAATTACGAGTTGGGCCAAGCCCATAATTAGTGCACTTAGATAAGAATATATATATAGGTAGTAGATCATATGAAAACTAATTATTGCGTGAAACTTGCAACCCATCATAAACTGTTGCATTTTATGCATAAAATGATACATTTTGTGCATAAATGTTGCATAATAAAATATATTATTTATATTATTTTATATTATTTTTATGCATATAATATATCATCATGAGAATTTACATAATAAAATATATTATTTTATTTTATTTTATATTATTGTTATGCATATAATGCATCATCATGAGAATGCAACATTTTATGATAAAAATGCAACACTTTTGTGCATAAAATACAACATTTTATGATGGGTTGCAAGTTTCACGTAATAATTAGTTTTCACCATAACCCATCCCAATATATATATATCTATCTATCTTATATACCAAGAAGAATGTTGGAATAAAACATTCATATTCTTAAATTAGTACAAATGTGTGAGTGAACACACACAGAAACAGAAACACATACATGTATGTATATATATATAAAATCTCAACAAACCCCTATTACAGCAAACTCTACTACATTAGAAAAACAAGAAAATAGCCTAATTTATATTCCTCCTATTAAGAAGGAAGTCACGTGACCTTACAATATAGCAGGTCGAATCCCACATATCCAAGGTAGGATTTTCTTAGTACAATCTCTATGCTACAAGGTTAGCAAACCAACAAGAGCACTAAGCTGAAAATGGAAAGAGAGAGAGACTAGTGACTATTTGAGAAACCAAGATCTCAACTTATAGTCTAAAGAAGGAAGGGATCAGCTCTTGAAAGGAGCCCAACATATCCATAGAAGCAGCAATCTCGACCCCTTGTAACACCTGCAATGAGGATGAAAACAGTCAACTAATAAAACAAATTTTAGGAGTTCAAAGTCTGCAACAAAAGAACAAACCAATTCAGACCCTAACTTGCTAAAATAGGAAGGGAAATCAGCCCATTTAGAACTCCAAAAATTAGTTGCACCACTAGTCCTACTCACAACCGAAACCTGCAATAGAGAGAGCTCAACCATGTAGAAACAAAAAAGAAGAGAAATCAAAATCTGCAGCTAGCAACAAATGAAAATCTGCAGGCTATCCCTTAAACAAGAATAAAAATAGCATGAAAAGGGAAGCTTTGATAAACTACAACCTATTTCCAGCCTAAGTCAACTTTCCCTTCTAGTTTAAGAACTCCAAACTGACTTCTATATACACTCTCTTCTCCCCCTCATTCAAACTACCTTCATCACCATCACTTAGAGCAAATGGAGAGAGTGAGAAAGAGTGAAGGAAGCTACAGCAACTAAGAAGAGTAGAGGAAGGGAGAGCTAGCAACTACAGCCCCACTTCATCAAGGTATTAGCATAAGCCTTCACCCCTAACGTAGTAGCATGCTATCATTTTCCTTCTAGTTTTAAAATGGAATTACTAGCATGAATCTATCAAAACCCCAATCTAGAATAATAAACATGCAGTTCATGCATTCCCTACCCAACATGCTTCAATTACCACAACCCTAGAACACACATACATACTAATTCTGGGAAACTTAAACAACAAGCACACACCGCATGCTTCAACTTTCTGAATCTAGAACAAGAACACACCTCAATCCAGTTTTCGAAATTAAAACTGTAAGCCTCATAACCAGTCAGCCATAGCACGTTTAAAACTAGAGACTAACCTAATACTGGAAATAGAATGCATTCCACCGCACCAAATGAAATCGACAACTAAAACTAGTAATTAAAACTTAGCTTATAAGGAGGAGGTGGAGCAAACTACCGAATGAGGAAGGATTCTCTCGTTGTCACCGAAGGCGAAGAGCAACGAACAGCAGCAGGCAACGCCGGCCCTCTCCCCTGTCACAAACCTGAACCTACAAAACAGAGGATAAGAGCGAGGAACCGTAATCACACACAATCAAACTCTAATAAAAAAATTTGAGAGAATAGAGACGCAAAAATCAAAAATATAGACGGGATGGGACAAATGTCCCCTAATTCGAATGAATTAGGGATTTTAGTATATGGGCCACTCGAAGAAGCTCGCCGGAGTGCGGGAGTTACAGCCGCCATAGGGAACCACCAGAACAGAGGTGAGCGCATCGGCAAAAGCGGAGCTCGCCGGATCTATTCGAGACCACCGGATGCCCTTCCAACGCGGTGCCGTCTCACCGCAACAACAGAGCGCCATTCCAAGGGCCGCGAACGGCGCATCATGCCGGGAGTCGATCGGAGAAGAGTTTTCCCAAAATTGAAATAGGGAATTCGATTTAGGGAACCTAATCAGAAACAGAGAGAGAAATAGAGATGAGCAAGAGAAGAGATGGTGAAGGCGGCGACATCTCGTTCACCGGAGAAGAACGACAGGAGGTATCGCGGGAAGAATCGCGAAAGAGGAAGATGAGATCGACAATGAGGAAGGGAAAAGGGGATTAAGGGTTTTGATCATCCGGGTCGGGTCGGGTCATCCTCGGGCCAGGTTTCATGAACTCGCGGGTTCGGGCTGGGCCGAGAAATAAGCGGGCCGAGCTGAGATGATGGGCTGGATTGGCAATCGGGCCAAAATTAACAAGTGCGCCGGTTTGGTCCCTAATTGGGCCAGAAATTTGTTAATCAAATTACGAGCCCAATCTCCAATAAATTATGGACCGAGATACCACCAAATAAATCGTGCTTCACCCAAAATTAAATTTTGATAATGCGTAAGGAATTATTTCCCGATTAAAAGAACTAACTTCAGATAAGTTAATTAACCAAGAATTAATAATTTAGATTAATTGATTAAGCTAATCAATTACGCAATTAAAATTAATTAGCTCAGTTTCGCAATAAATCAAAGATTGATTTATTATAATAAACTTATATGAACCGTTCACATAACGGTATTTATAATCCCAGTTTAGATAACAGTAACCACGTTACTAAATTTAGAATAACCTCCGAATTTAGAAACTAAAATCTTAGATAAGATTTCATTCGTTAGAACACGAATCTTACCTCGATTTTTATCAAAGGTCACACAAAGGAGGGACAGTAGCAGAAGCAGAAATCAAGTCTCGTTGCACTTGAGAAAACAACGAGGTGGGCTTTCTATAAACAAAAACTTATTTTATTAGATCAATAGCTCTTTTAAAAGCATTGTCATGCCATAAATGTTTTTCAGTTTTTGTATGATACCTATTTGTATTGGCTTTGCCAATTTTTAGTTAATGAATTCAGTCCTTGTGAGATAGCAATCTTACATGGATTAGTGCACTCAGTGACCGTGTGCTACCCAAGGGCTGGCCGGTTGGGTTTCGTGGGGGTGGCCAACCCCTCGATTCCATAGTCTCAGATATGGTAGATTACTAGAGAACATAGACCGCGCGGTCACTTTTCATGATAACTAGTTCTTCGTGATCATAGGCCTTTCAAAAACCCTATGTTTCACCAATAAATGGCTTGACAATAAAGGTTTTGGGCACATGTCCACTGGGTACTCAAGTACAAAATGAGTATTACTACCCGAGAAACGTAACCTCTCATAATTTATTTACCATGATCAACGGGCTGATTGACATTTAAAATGAATAAAATGTAAAGAACCAAGAAAAGTCATACCTTATTGATCTATTTTTATTTTTTCTAATTTATTTTAATGCTATTTTTTTTTCGAATGTATCCTAACAATTCTATAATCTTAAAATAGATATTTACATTACTATTTTTTTAATTATTTTTTACTTAATAATTACTAAATCAAATGGCTCCCGTCGAATTTCGACGGGTACTACACTAGTAATCATTAATAAGGAATAAGGATGATATCCGATCTAATAAAAATGTGAAAGCCATCAATACACGTCATATATCTATTTAATTATTATGGCTATGACCTATGAGATTTTTGATAGGCCATTTATTGAATCTTTTACATCCATATTTATTAGAAAGGGCAAACTATATAATTGCCAAACTTTTTTGACTATTAGACATAGTAAATACTTCCTCCTTTTCATAATTAGCGTCATGTTTCTTTGTCAATAATTAATAATTTAATGTCTTTTTGTCCCATAAATTTGGATTTGAGAATTAAAGGAAATTTATAATTGGGAATAGATTATCTTCTCTTAGTTCTTGTACCCAAATCCATGAGAAGATATATATTAATATAAAATTATTGCTAAAAGAAATAAGATGTTATTTATAGGACGAAGGGAGTATATAGTATAGATATTAATCATATAGCAGTCGATTACTTACACTACAAAAAACTTAGGTTTCAGCCACACATGTATATGTCACTAAAAACATGCTTATGTGTGAACAAAGATATTTCCCTACGCATAACATAAATGTCACCATGTGTCGCTATGTCTTCGCCAGTAAAAGTTTTTACCTACACTTACAAATATGCGTGGGCAAAGTATCAATTTTACCTACACATATATGTGTCTCCAAAGCATTTCATATGTGTGGGTAAACATATTTTTGCCAATATATAATGATGACGTGGAAATTATGTGGACGATGACGAGACAATCTGTATGTGTGGGTAAATGTACGAGTTATGTGTGGATAATAAAATTTTCAGAATTTAAATATTAAAAGATATATTATAATTATGTGGACATATAAAATGTCAAGTGTGGGTAAATATATATTATGCGCGGAGAGTAATTTTAGTTTGTATATCACCATTCGATGTAATATATATAAACATTAAAATAGAAATAGGAACAACACATAAAGTTAAAACAAGAATTATTATAAGAAATTTAATAATTAATATTTAATACAACTAAAGTACACAATAGACAAATATCACAACTACAAATAACTTTAAGAATCTATCAAAAAAAGTTAAAAACTTTATGCAAATAACTGTAATTAAAAACTTTAAAATCAAAAGCAGAATGCATTCGCCTTTAGTTGTATTCGCATTCTGCATTCGCATTCTCTTCTTCTTTATGCATTCGCATTCTCTTCCTTCTTGAAGCATGTGCCCTTTCTCTCTAGCAGTAGAAGCATAATTCCCTCCCATAAATATTACGACAGAATTAGATCCTTCCTACAATAGTCAAATATGCACAGAAACTAAAAGGATTAATTAAACATGTATGCGCTCATCTAACTTAAACAAAAGCATGAACCCATCGAAACAATCCTCAGATAAACTTCAAGAGACGGGCAAAATATGCCAAACTTCACAAATCTCAACAAATTTCAAGGGACAAAATCAGAATATGCAAAACATCAAACTATCAACCATCATCAAACATCACACTTGTACATTAGCTTACATTACAAAGTTCTCACACACACTGACACACACACACACACACACACAAACACATATATAGAGAGAGAGAGAGAGACGTACTCGTGAATATGAAGGAAGCTCCATCATTCATATTTTTGTTCATCCTGAAAGTAAATGATAAACACTAAATTAACATGGCAGATACTGCACTAAAGAGACCAAAAATATATATTCAGAGGTCGGAAAAAATAAAATATTATACCACAAGAAAATATATGCTATTATGGATAATTGCATCGGAGAGCTTCTGAAATATTCCACAATTTTTAAATGTACATTCCAATGAGTCACTGCACAAGGAAAGAATTTAATTATTCCAATCTGAATTGGGTTGCAACGCCCCAGAACTTAGGTCTCTATCAGTAATCAAAGACACCAACGTGGAATCAGCTATGCTGAGTATTTATTAAGAATTGATGCCTGCAAAAAATATAAATATGAAAACAAACCATGAACTTTACTTTTCGATTATTTTTTAGTCCTAGATTGTCTTGTTTTTCTTTATTTCTTCGTTGATACCTGTAAACTTATACCTGTACAATTATGTAACCTGAATCTGAATCGAAGAACTATATTAAATTATGATATTGTGATTATTAGGCCAAAATGAAGTGTGAGAAAACTACCTCTATACTCCCTGATGAGGAGGAGACATTCTCTGTTCTTGGAGAATCAGATTTTTGCAGGAGACGAATGAGAGCTTATGCTCCTCTTTTAGCACCTAGTTTGTTTCTATGCATTCTTTTGTTCTCTCGAATGTCTGGATAAGCCTTTCGTTTGCTTTCAGAGTAAATGATTATGTCTGCATTCACAAAGTGATCAAGATTGTAATCTTTGTAAATATGACTGCTATCACAATATTAAAAAATAAATCAAATATGTTTATATATGAAAAATGAAAACAAACTTGTCCAGCTGCAATTGACTTGAAGTCTTCAAGAATATACTCTTCAACTACAGAAACCTCTCCATCCACTTCTACTCCAAGAATTCTAGCATTATTCACCTGCACAAATAAATTAAAATAAAATAAAAATCAGCGAAAGAACAAACTAGTCATGGAAGGCAAAACAGCTGATCCTTGGCCATTGATCTGCAGGTAATATATCCACAATCTGCTTCAACAGTGAAGGTAAGCCTTGTTATAAAAGTTATGTACTTCATCCAGACAACAACATAGTAGTCAAACCTCGTTAGTTCTTTTGTTCGTTTTTAGAAAAAATAAAAAACTTCTGTTGTTCTTGTATAAAAATTTCAACTAAGCCGAAGTGTCTTACCATGAAGCCTTATACAGAGCTAAAAAAATTAAAACTAGAGTCGTATTTTTAGAAGAAAATAAACTGAAATCAGAAATTAAGCTTAATTTTAGCCTAAGAGGCAATCCAGCGAACATTTCATATGCAAGACGAAAGATCTTCAAATTTATCAAAAACCGTAGTGCAGTCTCATCAGAATTGTTGAATCTTGATTTTCTTGGAGAAATTAAATAGCGTAGAGAGAATGTAAAAGAACACCAGAAAATTACGTGGTTCGATCTTTTGTGAGATCTACATCCACGGAGCAAGAGTATGAATTTTATTCGAATACTTTTGTCCGCCCCTCTTTACAAGGTTTCTTTCCTCTATTTATAGAGGATCTACATAACCCTAACCCTAATTTCTCTTGGGCTTGATATTGGGCTTCACGTCTATTTCTTCTGGGCCACATCCTATCACATCCCCCCCAAAAGACATAGAAGTGAGGGTGTGATTTGAGGTCGAGCTTGAATTGCCTTGGCGTACCGCCTCGCTAGGATGATGTCGTAATAAAATCGCATTGCCCCGTTGAAATTAGGATTACGACGAAGTCGAAACGCTAGCTCGCACTTGTCTTAGACGAGTTTAGGCTTTTAAATAGCTCTACTCCGTCGTAAAACGAAGTTTTGGCTTTAAGTTAACTACTTCGTCTGAAGATGAAGTTTTGGTTTTCAAATAGCCACTTCTTCTAAAGACGAAGTTTTGGCTTTCGTAGCCACTTCGTCTAAAGATGAAGTTTCGATTTTCGAGTAGCCACTTTGTCTAAAGACGAAGTTTCGGTTTTCGTAGCCACTTCGTCTAAAGATGAAGTTTCGGCTTTCGAGTAGCCACTTCGCCTAAAGACGAAGTTTCGGCTTTCGTAGCCACTTCGTCTAAAGACGAAGTTTCGGCTTTCGATTAGCCACTTTGTCTAAAGACGAAGTTTTGGCTTTCGTGTAGCCACTTCGTCTAAAGACGAAGTTTCGGCTTTCGTAGCCACTTTATCTAAAGACGAAGTTTCGGCTTTTGAGTAGCCACTTCGTCTAAAGATGAAGTTTCGGCTTTCGAGTAGCCACTTCATCTAAAGATGAAGTTTCGGCTTTTGATTAGCCACTTCGTCTAAAGATGAAGTTTCGGCTTTCGATTAGCCACTTCATCTAAGATGAAGTTCGGCTTCGATAGCCACTTTGTCTAAAGATGAAGTTTCGGCTTTCGATTAGCCACTTCGCCTAAAGATGAGTTTCGGCTTTCGATTAGCCACTTCATCTAAAGACGAAGTTTCGGCTTTCGATTAGCCACTTCGTCTAGAGACGAAGTTCCGGCTTTCGATTAGCCACTTCGTCTAAAGATGAAGTTTCGGCTTTCGATTAGCCACTTCATCTAAAGACAAAGTTTCGGCTTTCGATTAGCCATTTCATCTAAAGACGAAGTTTCGGCTTTCATAGCCACTTCATCTAAAGAAGAAGTTTCGGCTTTCGTGTTCCTTGTTTGTCGAATTTATCGATAGGAGTGGTCTCCCTACGCGCGTTTAAATTTTAGGTAGCTCTTTCTCGTCGTGAGACGAGGATTGGCTTTAGTATATATATACATATATATATATATATAAAACTAATAAAAGAAATTAGAATTAAGAATTGACCTTCGCAAGAAGACATTCTCGGGGCTTTTCTTGATGAGTCGGCGTTGAGAGGTCGGCGTTATGCTTTGATGTAGAAGCTTCGTGGCAATGTTGGCTCGGTGCTCGGTGGTGCCTCAACGACGACGTCGGCATGGCGAGGGTTCGGGGGCAGCGCCCCCAATAGCGGGGTCCAAGGGGCGGCAGCCCCTGGCGGGGTCCAAGGGGCAGAGCCCCTGGCTGGGGTCGAAAGGTTGCAAATCGCAGATTGGCGATTGTCACGACCGCACTTTACTAATCGATAGCAAAGCTCGGTGATTCGTGACTATGGTGGAAATTAACGAATAATTTACGAAAGATGGGAAAGTCGGGAATTTGATACGAACATATTATAGAACAAACACCGATAGACGGAATAAGTATGACATCACCCGTCATGATCTTGAATTACAACCATATCGAAGAATTAGAAGTATCAGAGTGTACGCAGCGGAAATATGTTTAAGAATACATGTATGAAGACATGTATTACCAAGAGAAATCTTCAACTAATACTACTTGCTAACTTTGACAAAAGCATCGTCGGTCCTCTCCCTTCATCCTGCTCAACCTGCACATCGGAAATAATGTACAGGGCGTGAGTACAAAGTACTCAGTGGACATATGCCCAAAACATTTTTATTGCCAAGCCATTCATAGTGAAGCATAGGGTTTTTCTTGAAAGGCCTATGTTCACGAAAAACTGAGTTGTCTTAAAAGCGTCTGCAGACTAAGTTCTGTAGTATTCTACCATATCTGAGTTTGTTGTGTCTGAGGAGGTGGCCACCTCACTCGGTCACGTGATCGGTCACTATCTGGAATGACACGATCGATGTGTACACTAGTCCAAGAATAATAGCTGATCATTCAAGGACCCGAATTCGATTTATGAATTGGCCTTGCGCCATTTAACAGATAGACATCATACAAAAACTGAAAACATTTATGGCATGACAATACTTTAAAAGAGCTATTAATCTAATAAAACATGCTTTGTTTTATAGAAAGCCCACCTCGTTATTCTTCTCTACTGCAACGAGACTTGATCTCTGTTTCAGCTACTGTCCCTCCTTCGCGTACCCTTCGATAAAAATCGAGGTAAGATTCGTATTGTAACGAATAAAATCTTATCTAAGATTTTAGCTTTAGTTCTGATCGGAGGTTATTCTAAATCTAGTAACGTGGTTACTGTTATCTAAGCTCGAGTTATGAATCCCGTTATATGGACGGTTCATAAAAATTTTATATTAATAAATCAACTTGATTTATTACTGAACTCGATTAATTCTATCTGCGTATTTGACTAGCTTAATCAATTATGATTAACTATTAAATCTGATTAATTAACTTATTACCATAAGTTAATAATATGCTTAAGAATTTCCAAGTCTTAATCTCTTAATAGATCATTTTTGATTTATCGCTAAACTGGGTTAATTCTGCTTGAAATTGTGTAATTGATCAGCTAAATCAATTAATCTAAATTATTATTTTTGGTTAATTAACTTTTCTAAAGTTAATTATTACAAACGTGAAATAATTCATTATGAATTATCGAAAATTAATCGAGAGTGGAATGCGATTTATTAATGACATCTTGATCTATAATCAATCGGGAATTGGGCTCGTGATTTACTCGTTAGGCCATGGCCCAAACTTAAGGTGAAAGCTGGCCCACTAGTGGTCCAGCCCAGGGTTCGGCCCAATACTTTATCCGGCCCGGCCCGAACTCGCGACCTGACCCGAGATCCGGCCCAGTGGAACTAAACCATCACAATCCTTCTTTCCTCTTCATCTCGCGATTGACGAGCTCTTTCCCTTTCTCCCGCAATTCTCATCTCCGACTCCTCGACTCTAGTTCCCTTCTCCGATCATCTTCTCCGGCAATTGTTGCCGTCGAGTTGTTGCTAATCCGTCCTTTATAAATCGTTCTCTTCCCCAAATTGATTACTTGGAGAAATAGCCCTAATTCAAAAAAAAATAAAAAAAATAGGGCAGAGCTACACCGGTCTTTCTCCCGTCAGTCTTTGGCTGAAAATTCGCCGCTTCCGGCTTCAGGAAGGGCTCCGCCGCATGTCGAGATGGCGTCGACCTTGGGAAGGTCTGGCGGTTCGATTCTCGTGTTATGTCCTAGGCTCTCACTGGCGCGTTCGCTCTGCTTCGATGGTTCCAGATGGCCGGTTGCAACTCCCGTGCCCCGGTTGCCTCTCCGAGAGTCACAAATATCAAAACCTTAGTTCTTTTGAACTAAGGAACATTCGTCCCTTTCGGTTTCGTTTCGATTCCAACGCTTCTCTCTCTAATCCTATTTGTTAATCTCACTCGGTTTAGTAAGGAGTTCGATTATTATTTAAAGAGTTCATTCGATTCGAATTATTGACTTTTAGTTTCTCCGTTTCTTGCAGCTCCAGTGACCTGACGAGGAAGGCCGTGGTTCGCTGCTGCTGGTTCGGTACTGTTCGGCTCCGTCGTCGGAGCCCTGTGAAGGACGGGTGCTGCTGCCGCTCTGTTTCTCTACCGTCGAGGCCTTGTGCCTCGACGGAGGTTTAAATTCTTGTCACTCGACTCTTTTGCTTAAGCTACGTAAATAAGTTAGTTGTTTTAGTTCATTGAAAGATTAGGCTTGGTTTCTGAACTGAAGGTTATGGATATTACCATGCTGGTCATGGATTTAAGGTTTAAAGATTTACTTCTTATGCTTGTTCATAGGCTGATGTTTTACTTAAAATCTGCTGGGGTTTCATATATAAAACTATAACATGCTTGTGTGCTTAGAGGAGTTAGGTTCTTGGGAATTAACTTGAGCGATGATAGCATGCTTATTCACAGGCTAAATCTTTACTAATTTATGCTTGAGGTATGAGAGTTTGAGTGTTGTGCTTTACCTTAAAGGAGAGGGGTTGTAGTTGCTAGCTTTCTCCTATTCTCTTCCTAGTTGCTCCTTCTTCTTCACTCTCTATCACTCTCCCTATTTGATTATTTGAATGGGATGGTGTCGTCTGGATCTGGGGAGGGAGAGTGGTGATATAGAGAGTCGTTTGGAGTTCTTGGTTTAGAAGGGGAAAGTTGACCTGAAAGAATTGAGTTGTAGTCTATCGAGGCAGCCTATTTTTGTGTCATGTTTGTTCTTAGCAAGTGATTCCCTGCAGATTTCATCTTGTTCTTTTGCTGCAGATTTTAAAAACCCTTCTTGTTTTATTTATCTTTGTTCTTATACAGCAGCTGACCTTTCCTTTTCTCCCCTTTGTTTTATTGACACGCTAATCCATTCATCTCCATTTGCAGGTTGTTGCTGTGGTGATGCTGTGTTTCTGCCGCATCATTTGGCATTCAAAGAAGCTTATTCTCTATCATAGGCTAAACAATTAGGGAAGTGCTAGAAGCTGCAAGTTGGGTTTAGTCTCTCAAGGAGTTGTTCTTTTCCTCCTTTAAGCTAAATGTTGTTTTGTGTAAGGCTTCTTGTTTGTATAGTCTAGTGTAGTAGGTGTGGTTTCAGAATTCAGGCTGTAAAATTTGGATAGGCTGTAATAAAGGTTATTTGGTGGATTTGATTTCCATCCCTTTGTCTATTCTAACATTCTTGGAGCAACTAGCCAAGGATGTAAATATTTTATTTTAATTCTTCTCTTGCTTTATAAAAAAGAAGAATATATATATACATATATACATATTCTTATTTTAGTGTAGTAATTATGGGCTTACCCCAACTCGTGATTACTTGGACCTTGGTCCGATCTAATAAATCAATTAGGCCTTGGCCCAATTAAATAAAATCGAGAAGTCGACGACCATCTCTTACTCGAGCTTATTCGATCAACATTTAGCAAATGTGATCGAGAATAATAACGATTTATTTATTTGAATGCTAATTACTAATTGAAAACTAAATAATATAGAAATCAAGTTGCTACATGATTCTATCGTCATTGTTCAATCGATTTCCTCGAAAGAATTAACTATAGAAGTCGAGTCGCTACTCGATTCAATTATTGCTCTCTAAGCAATTGTTCTAGAATTTTGGATACTAAAAATTGATAATATTTCTTAACTATCGAGATTAACTACTAATTTAGTTAACTTAAAGTACGGGGCGTTACAGCGATGCTTCGGCGACATTGGCTTGCAGCTCGATGGGGAGTTTGGCGGTGCTTCGGCGACGTCGGTTTGCAGCTCGATGGGGAGTTCGGCGGTGCTTCGGCGACGTCGGCTCACAGCTCGTCGTGAGATGAGGATTGGCTTTTGAGAGCACTTGGCTGCGGCTCGTCGAGTGCAGCTCGGCACTTATACGACGGAGTCGGTCGAAGCACGAGCTCGACATCGGTGCAGCTCGGCTGCCCTTCGTCGCGATAGCTCGGTTCGGAGGTGGTGCAGCTCGGCGGTGTTTGGCTGCGTCAGCTCGGCGAGGGGCCCGACAGAGGAGCTCGGCTGTGCAGCTCGTCGGTGCTTGGCTGCTGCGGCGACGTCGGCCCACGTAGGTGCAGCTTGGCGGTGCTGCACTACGGTGGGGGCAAGGTGGCTGCAGCTCGACACTTATGCGACGGGCGAGCTCGACGGTGCTTCGGCGATGTCGGCTCATAGCTCGGCTGCTCTGCTCGATGGGGAGCTCAGAGGTGCTACAGCTGCGGTGTCGTCTCGGGGGCTCGGTGGAGGCGCACGACAGTGCTGCGGCGACATCGGCTTGCAGCTTGTCGGGAGAGCTCGACGGGGAGCTCGGCAGAGGAGTTCGGCAGAGGTGTCGCAGCTCGTCGAGTTCAGCTCGTCATCTCTTCGACGGAGTCGCGCTTCGGCGCGAGCTCGGCATCGGTGCAGCTCGGCTGCCCTTCATCACGACAGCTCGGCATTCATGACGTCGTCGCCTTTGACTTCGTGAGTGAAGCTCGGCATGGAGGTGCTGCTTCCCGGCTACAGCCCGGCGCGGCGTAGCGACGTCGGCTCGCAGCTCGGCCTGGAGGTGGCTGCAGCTCGTCAAGTGCAGATCGGCGGTGCTGCTAATGCGGCGTCGGCAACTCGGCGGGGGCGAGCTCTGCATGCTGCTGCGGGTGTGGCGTCGCGCATGGCTCGGGTGAGTTCGGCCTGCTGCTTAGCGGAGGTGCTCGTCGGAGGTGTCGCAGCTCGTCGAGTTCAGCTCGTCATCTCTTCGACGGAGTCGCGCTTCGGCGCGAGCTCGACGTCGAGGCATGCTCGGAGGTGCTGCGGCGACGTCGGCATGGCGCTACAGTAGCTCGGCTTGCTGCTGCTGTAGGTGCGACGTCGGCAGCTTGGCTTGGAAGTGTGGCATCGGCAGCTCGTCGCGGTGGTAGCTTGGCGGAGAGCTGCAGCTCGGCTGCTCCTCGTTGGAGTCGGCAAGGACGAGCTCGACGTCGGGGCACGCTCGAAGGTGCCGCAACGACATCGGCATGGCGCTGCTGCGATGTCGGCTCGATGCTCGGTAGTGCTGCGGCGATGTTAGCTTGCAGCTCGGGGGAGCTCGGCGGTGCTGCTGCGACGTCGGCTCGAAGCTCGGCAGTGCTGCGGCGACGTCAGCTCGCAGCTTGTCGAGGGAGCTCGGCGGTGCTGCTGCGACGTCGGCTCGAAGCTCGGCAGTGCTGCGGCGACGTCAGCTCGCAGCTTGTCGAGGGAGCTCGGCGGAAGGCTGAAGCTCGGCATCTCTTCGACGGAGTCGGCAGGGGCGAGCTCTACGTCGGGGCACGCTCGGAGGTGCTGCGGCGACGTCGGCATGGTGCTACTGCAGCTTAGCCTACTGCTGCTGTAGGTGCGATGTCGGAAGCTCGGGGAAGTACTGCAGCTCGTCAGGTGCAGCTTGGAGGTGACGGAGGATGGACCTGGGAGAGGCGTTGTCGCCTTCGTCGCGGCGGTGGCGCAGCTTGGCGGAGGTGCGGCCGCGATTCCACGGAGCGGAGGCATCGCCTTCTTCGCGCGGGAGGTAGTCACAGATCTGGGCCTTTCGAAAGCCGGCGGCGTCGCCTTTGACCTGGGAGAGGCGTTGTCGCCTTCGTCGCGGCGGTGGCGCAGCTTCGCGGAGGATAGAGCGGCGGCGGTGCGGATGGTGGTTGAACGTCCTTTTTCGCCCCCACTCCCCCTCTCTGTTTCACCCCCCTGCAAAATGTGCCTGATGGCCTTCCAGCCTTCAAAGTTTTTTTTTTTTTTTTTTTTTTTTTTCTGAATCATTCTCTCTGCCTTAATTCTTCCCAGAAAATTTTCGATCTTCAAACACAAAATAATCGTTTCCCACAGACGGCGCCAGTGTTGAATCTTGATTTTCTTGGAGAAATTAAATAGCGTAGAGAGAATATAAAAGAACACCAGAAAATTACGTGGTTCGATCTTTTGTGAGATCTACATCCACGGAGCAAGAGTATGAATTTTATTCGAATACTTTTGTCCGTCCTCTTTACAAGGTTTCTTTCCTCTATTTATAGAGGACCTACATAACCCTAACCCTAATTTCTCTTGGGTTTGATATTGGGCTTGATATTGGGCTTCACTTCTATTTCTTCTGGGCCACATCCTATCAAGAATCATGTAATGTACCGTGGAGAACAAGTACCTGATCCGAAGGGGGGCCAAATTATGTGTCGGGCAGCGTGAAAGAAACAGGGTGACTGAGCCTTCAGTGAACCACGACAATGTAATTGAACTATTGAAACTCAACAACTTGTACAACCTCCCAAATCGAACACCGAGGGAAAAAAAACACACACACACACGCATATATCATTAGCTAGAAGTAAAGGGTAGTTCTGGAAAAGGGAATTGATATCACCACAGGCACACATCCAACAATCGCCGACCTGCATCGCTTGTTTTTCCGATTGTACGCTAATCGGAGATTGATAAAAGAAGCAAAGTAAATGTCAAAGTGAGATTGAAATTGAAGGGAGAACGGTAATCTGAGATTGAAATTAGAAATTAGAAACCGCCATCCATTATGGGGGATTATATTTGACTGAAGCGCGGGTTTCAATTTTGGGTGAATTTTTTTGGTGTATGGCGCCATAAATAAATTTCTTTTCTATATAGTACGCCCTTTACACTACTCAATAATTGATTGGTATTTTCAATTGACTTTATGTACGAGCTGAAATCCTTTTAAGTCTTAATGAGTACTAAGAAATATTAAATATAATTTTAATATTATAACTAGTTCAGCACCTGTCGAAATTCGACAGGTCTAATTTTTCAGTAAAAATTAAAATATTATTTAATTATTTATTTCAAAATGATAGTATTTTAAAAATTCATTAAATCTTTTTTTCAATTCTATATATTTAGGTTAATAGGGGAAAATCTTTCTCGTTTAGTTTTCTATTTTTTATAGTGTAGCGCCTGTCGAAATTCGACGGGATCACTTACAATTTTTAAGTAAAATTTATGATAATACAAATATTTATTTTTATATAATGTTAAAAAATGTGAGCATTTATTTAAAAAATAATCGGAGGATAAAAAAAAAAGGTTAAAAGGAGAGATAATATTTTCTCATTTAGCTATATTCTTTTTTAAATATCAAGTCATTTATTGTTCTATGTAATTCAAAAATCGGATAAGAAAGTGTAACATTTCTCGAATTATTAGAAAAATAGGTCAACTCTAGGTGTAATATTTCTTATGTAGCTACTCATTTTGATTGTCAAGTTAATTTATATTTTAAACTTTTTTTACATGGGCTATCCTATCGATTCTCTAAAAAAAACCAATATGATTAACTCGCATAGAATACCTATAAATTAATTGGTAAAGTTATAATTCCAAATAATCGGAATACAAAAATAGAAAACTACAAAAATACAAGAATAACAAAAAAAGATAGGTAAAAAAACATGCCATTTCTTTGGTAGTTTAATTTCATTGCAAAGAAGTAGAACTTTTTTTTTAAGTTGTAATGAATTTAAATGTCAAGACGCCCGTTGATTATCAAAATTTAAAAATATGTAAATAGAGATAATATTTCTAAAGCTACTTGTTGTTTACATTAACAAAAAAAAAATAGGCCAGAAAAATATGTTATTTCTCAAGTAGTTTAATTTAATTGTTAAGAAATAGAACTTATTTTTTTTATAGGTATGCTCGATTTAAATGTCATGCCTCCTGTTAATTATTGAAATACAAAAATAGCCCAAAAGATATAAATATTTCTATAAAAAAAAGGTAATTGTATTCATTTTGAAATCGAGAGTTTGACTTATGATGCACTTATAATATATACTACTATAAGACAACTCATAATTATCATTTACTCAATAAATTTATGCTAGAATAACTACTCCTAATGATGATGATTTACTAATAGTTTTGTACTCTTATGATGTCCGAGAAAGAGGAAGAAATATGAAAAAAAATCATCATGTTCTAGCCTAGCCACTTATTGAGAACAAGCCAAACAAAGCATCCATGCAAAATGTGGGAGTCTAGCCCACTTATTGAGAAAACTATCCACATGTTCTTGGTATAATTCTAGCTCCTAACCTAAGGTATGCTGTCACACATTTGTTTACTTCAGAAGTAATTATGCAGCTATTCAAAAGTAAAACTGAAAAGATCCAGCAGACATCATAAATACTCAACCTATATAGATCCAGCAGACATCATAAAATACTCAACCTATACAGATCCACTGAAATGTGCAATCACTTTCCTAAAAAAATCTACAAAAGAAAATCTAGCAATTGAAAGCATAATATTGTTTTACTTTTATATAAACTTGGTCTATGTATGAAGTAGAGGTAGAAGATATAGAAATGTTCATTCAAAACCAGGAGGTTCTAACAAGCACTACAACAGTCCAGACAAGATACTATAACAAGAAAACATTATGGGAAAAAAGAACACAAAATGATAGGTTTCGCCATACCAAAATTAACTTTTCAGAGAGGAGGCTTACCATAGTATAATGTTTTAGCTAGAAAAACATGCTTTAGTGTCATCTGTAGTGGGTGCACGACATCCTTCTTTTAGCCATGTAAAATGTATAATTAGTTAAAATGATAATTTTATCAAACTAACAAAATGATTATTTAAACTAAAATTAATTAAAATTAACACCGACTTACTTCAATCATCACTCAATATCTGAGTCTTCACCGTCGTTGTTATGACCCTCTATGTCACTAGGATCGTCTTCATGGTCAGTTTCTAAAACGGATTCACTATCGACAAAAAGTGCTCCATCATCACAACTGTCATCATCACTATCCACCATCCCGTAATCATTGCGGCTAAACTCTTCAATATGTGATGCAGCCATCATGTCATGAGGTACATGTATAGATCAATATCTTCTCGAACTAGTGAACATGTTTCTACTACATCTTCCGTTGGATGAAAAGGTGGCATCTCTCTCGAATCGTCATCTTGAAACACATCATTAGCCACAATCTCATCTTCATCGTGTTCAACTACATCAAAAATATTGTGGTGATTTACTTTTTGTACAATCTTCCAGTTCTTTCCCCGAGACGAGTCCTTCAAATAAAATACTTGCTGGGCTTGTGTGGCCAAAATAAATGGCTCGTCTTTATACCATTCAGATGTAATGTCAATTGATGTCATATTGTTATCAATTAACATTTTTCTCCCTCTTGGATCAGTATTGTACCATTTGCAACAGAAAATGAACACCTTTCTGGGGTAGATAAAGTCTAGCTGTATAATTTCATGTAAGACCCCATAGTATATTATGTCTTCATTCTCGTCACCGCTCCATGTACAAACTCCACTGCATTGTGTCATCAACTTGTCATCACGTTCGTTGCACCGAAATTTTACACCATTGACAATACAACTAGACCAACTTAAGTATCGATCATCTGGCAACTGTGAAAGTGAATATAAATCTTCTGTCGCCCTTGGATCATTATTTTCTCTAAGAATTGCAATCTACAAAAAATATACACAAGAAAAAAGAATCAGCAATCATTGTTATTATTAATTTTTTGGAATATGATTAGATGTATATGCATTGTTACCTTTTCCCGGAACCAAGTAGGAAACTCGTATTTCTGAATCATATCAATATCTTCTTCTTGTATGTTACTGGAGCGCAAAGTTTCCTTGTGCTCACTAAAATTAACAGTGAATAAGTTCCACAAAATACAATTTTATACACTATAAAGTATCAACATTAAATACGCATAACTCACTTTATATAGATATCGACTTCATCTCCGCAGTTATTTAGAATGTACCATTGCACCAAATTGCGACGGTCGCCTAGATTTCGAAACTCAGGTGCTCCCGGTGTGCGAATCTTATGGTTGAATAATTCCATTGAGTATTTTGCAGAAGGTATATCCCAATTGCGTTCTGGGCGAGTAAATCTTGTTTCGGTATCATGTAAATAGCGAGATAAAAATGTAATCGCCTCATCAACAATATATGCTTCAGAAATCGAGCCATCAGGTCGTGCAAAGTTACGAACATATCCTTTATATGTACCCATGCATCGTTCAATACCAAACATCCATCTTTGACTAACTGGTCCTCCTAGCAATACTTGTTCTGGTAAATGCACGCATAAATGAATCATAATTGTGAAGAATGACATGGGAAATATCTTTTCAAGTTTGCACAATAAGATGACAATCCCTTTCTTCATATCCTCAAGCTCGCTAACATATAAAGTCTTTGCACATAACTTTTGAAAGAATTGGGAAAGCTCAATTAGTGCAACACGTATATTCTTGTCTAAGAACGGCAGAATGGCCACTGGTAATATCTTTTGAAGAAGTATATGGCAATCGTGAGTTTTCATTCCTCCAAGTGTATTAGAATCCGTCACGCATCGACTAATGTTGGATGCATACCCATCTGGCAAGCGAACTGACTTTATAAAGTCACAAAACTCCATACACTCTTCTTTACTCAATGTGTACTTTGCATGAGGTTTCTCGATCTTTCCATTTCTCTCTTTGAGCCATAATTCCTTTCGAATATTGCGATCTTCCAAGTCTAAGCGTGCCTTTACAGTATCCTTTGACTTGTGAGGATCATTTAATAGTGTTCCGATGATATTGTCACACACATTTTTTTCAATATGCATAACATCAAGATTGTGACGCATCAATAACTTGGACCAGTATGGGAGTTCAAACAGAATACTCTTTTTCGACCAATTCAACTCATCAACACCGCGTTTTCGCTTCTTGTCTTTATTGTTAGGTGATTTACCAGGAGTGAATGTAGGCAACTCTTCTAATCGTAGCAAAATATCATCACCGGAAAACTGACGAGGTGGTCCCCTTTTTTTCTGGTTTTCCATCGTATTCCGTACTCCTTCGCCATGAGTGCATGTGTTCTAAAAAACACCGATGTCCAATGTAACATTCTTTTCCACGAATTCGTTCTGAACGAGTATCCTCAAGGCATATTGGACATGCCAATTTTCCCATGGTGCTCCAACCTGATAAGTATGCATATGCTGGAAAGTCGCTTATTGTCCATATAACAGCTGCATGAAGAGTGAACATAGACTTAGAGAATTCATCATAAGTTCGAACACCACTGAGCCACAAAACTTTCAATTCATCCACGAGGGGTCTCAAAAAGACGTCAAAGTCTTTTCCTGGAGACTTTGGCCCGGGAATCAATAATGTCAACATATAGTTGCTCTTATGTAGTGTACGCCAAGGTGGCATGTTATAAGGCATCAAAATAACTGGCCACATACTATATGATGTTGTCATAGTGCTAAAAGGGTTAAACCCATCTGAAGCTAGACCCATTCGTATGCTTCTAGGATCTGAAGCAAAATCGGGATGCAACTCATCAAAATTTTTCCATGCCTTCCCATCAGCAGGATGACGTAACACTCCGGGCTCTTCCTTACGAACTTCTTTGTGCCAACGCATCTCTTTAGCTGTATGTCTTGAAGCATAGAGTCGCTTTAGACGAGGCGTGATAGGGAAGTATCGCAACCTTTTGTGTGGAATTTTTTTACGTACATATCTGCTACTGTTACAAACCGGGCATGTTGTAGCATTTTTGTATTCTCCATAAAAGATCACACAATCATATTGACAAACATCGATCGTATCGTAACCTAATCCGACTTCACAAAGCAATTTTCTAGTGTTATAATAGCTGTCTGGACAATTGTTGCCTTTGGGAAGTACCTCATTTAGTAACTTCAACAACGTCTCGAATGATTTATCACTCCACTTATTCATCACTTTGATGTTCATTAGTTTTACTACAAAGGTCAACGCTGACTCTCCACACCCCTCGTACAAAGGATTACGTACGGCTTCATACAACTTCTCATATCGGATATTCTCATCATTCGCTTGCAAGTTTTCATTCAAATCATCAGTTGGCCCAATATCAAAATATTGATTATCCATAGCATCACGTAGCCCTGCTTCTAAACCATCAATGTTCTGATCAACTGAATTCTCACCACTTTCCTCATCTTCCTCATCGAATTCTTCCTCACCATGGTAGATCCATCGCGTGTATGAACTATTAATACCGTACTTAATCAAATGAGCTCTAATACCTTCAATATTTTGCAACCTTGCATTTATACAGTTATTGCAAGGGCATAAAGTTAATCCCCTCTGGTCCAAATTTTGTTGCGCAACCTTTATGAACTCCTTGATCCCTTGTATATATTCGTTAGAAACTCGATTCGTATTTTTAACCCATTGATGATCCATACTATATAGATGTATCTAGCAGTAATATAAAATAAAGCATAATTAGTTTGGCTCTTACAATATTAATCACATTGAGATATAATATAATGCAATATAAATAGTAAAATAAAATGTCGGACAAAAAACAGAACTTACCCGGTGTGGCTCTTCGGCAGCCCAGGACGGTTGTCGAAAAACTCTGGAAAACGTGGCAGCTTCTACTTCAAGAGTGCTAGAACAAACGAATTTCCTACTTGATGAGTCTGGAATGAAATTCAGATTGGAGCATAAATCATATGGTCGGCGAAGCCGTGTATAAACTGAAATCTCTTTAAACTCCAGAAAAAGAAATTGATGGGCTGAGGGGTACTTAACCTTATGGATTCGATGAAAAGAGGATTGTCCGCAACAAATGATTCGTTGAAATGTAACGCTGATTTGACGCAGTTTGTGAAATGAAAGTTGATACAGAATTATTTTCGTGATATGTGAAGAAGAATAAAATAGTAATAGTAAAACCAGAATGATCACTTTAAGTACTTGTCTTTCAAATTTAACATCAAGAATTTTATAAGATGTCAACGGGAGAAAAATGGACTTGGTTTTCCAACTGTGCCTCTATATATCCGGAACGAGATAACAACTTTTTGTTTTTGAATAGATGAAGTTGACGCAAATTAATAAGCAATTTGTTATAACAACTTAATCATAATCTCTTCCGATCCGCAACAAATTAGACAATCATTATTACTTTTTGTTGCATGAAAGAAGGATTTTGCACTTTTTAATTTCCTTATTTTGTCAATCTCGATCCCTTTTGTTACTTAAGCTATTTTGTCTATAAAATATACGGCATTTGTAGTTCAGATTTGATACAATAAAAGATTAAAATTAAGTATATACTATAAACTATTACCAGTGATTAAAGCGACAGATACAATTTATTTGAATTCCTTATGTTGGCTATATAAATCTTTATATTTCCGACCCAAAAAAAATAAAAAACTTTATATGTATTTTGCTTCTTTTCACTAAATGTATTAACTTTATTGCTGAAGTGGATCATTGTAACTCTAAATCATTGTTAAAGAAAATAAACTTGTAAAGTACTTCATAACAATATGAAAGTGGACTCCTACGTACCCTATATATGTTGAATACAAAAGTATAAGCAAAATTTTAATTAAAAGAAAAATGTTCAATGTCTATTTCAAACAATAAAAGCCTAAATAAACATCAATGAGTAATAATTCAAGTACAAAACCATCAATAATTAATACTAAAAGTAACTGAGTTTCCTAAATAGAATATACTACTAAAACTAGTTAAGCATTAATATCATCACAAGAAACGATCTTCATCTTCATCTTCATCTTCATCTTCATCTTCATCTTCATCGTCTATCATATATGCACCACCACTTGTGGAAGATCTGGAATGGTGATATGCTTGTAACTCTGAATGCGACATAATATTTCGGTCAATCAATAGTTGTCGTATCCAATCAAGCTCACCTTTCAGGGCTTCGTAATTAGCATTGACCTCCTCGAGTTGATTAAGAGTTTGAACATATTTAGCCTCGACCTCCTTCAGTTCATCATGTGTTGGGCGTCTTGAGGTTTGGTTGTGGGTGCCTTGAGACTTACTTGGTGACCGTCCCCAACCAAACAAACGATTTGATTGTCGCCCTAAGACCTTCTCCATTATTTCTTTATCACTCATCTGTTCTGGCGATGGATTATCTTCTCTCAACTTCACCATTTCCTCCTACAGACAGTTTAGCAAGTCAACAAATAAAACAATGATTAAAGTTACAATCATCCAATTCAGCATGTTTTAGTAAACTACTTTATACCTAAATCTATATATAGTATTATATATTCTTCAACCCAGCTGAACAAACTATGAATTGCATAGACAAGGTATCAGTTAGAGTAACACTAAATTAATAGCAATAACAATACACTTACATATTTTGCTTTCGCCTCCTCTAAAATAAGGCCATTTTTGGAGTGACGAATTTTCCAAGTTTCTATTTGTCCCGTTGGAGCATCCAATTCAACTCCACGAGAACGATGGTGGCGTGGGGTACTCTTCGATCCATTCCGCGACTCCCATTTTCTTTTAGCCCTGGATTCGGCATTCTTTCTTGCTCGTTCCTTAATAGAAATCAAGTAACAAAAATATAACAAAATTTAAATGTAAGATGCACATATTTATTATAAGCTAAAATCTATGCATTACCTTATATATATTGTCAGACCAAAGATCACAAAGATACTCCCAATCCGCTTTATTAACTCCTTCGTGGCCTGCTTCCTTAGCTTCAACAGGATTGTCTTCTCCTTTCATGACTTTGAAGTCAGCATGTAGGCTATACCTGAAGTTTTTCCAAGCTTTCTGCATTTGGCTATCAATCACTTTCTTGATTTTTGCATCCTCAATATCAACATCAAAAATTGTCTGCAAAGAACTTTAAGTTACACTTCACAATAATAATTATCAAATAAAAGGGCAAAAAGGAATAATGCTTACGAGAAGCTTCTCTCGAACTGTTTTCCTTTCCTTTTCAGGTACAAGCCTCCATTCCTTGTACCTTAAGCTACAGTTCTTACGCACATGGTAGCCAATTTCATTAATGAAGGCTTCTGCATTGTCGCATATAGCTTTCATCAATCGAAAATTGAACTCCACCTTCAGCCGTTCTTTGGCTCTCATCATTGCCTGACGAGCACCTTTTCCGGTAGTGATTCCACGAACATTTTTGGGCTCCGTATCAGTGGTTGGCTCACTCGAAGTTAATTGAGTTTGAGAAGCTGCTGATAATGCATTTAGAATAAATATTAACAAATAAAACAACCACTCACACAAACTGTTTATGGCAAAGCAATTAAGTAAGTGATTTACTAACCATTTTCGGGCTCCATTAGTATTTGAGATGGATCTATAAATCAAATAGATAGAATTCAGACAATTTTTTTTTATAAAGATACATGATATAGAGATGATAATAATTATTAAACTCTTTACTAACCGACTTGTCGTTCCCCAAACGCAGATGATTCTTTGCATAAAAAAAAAAAAAAAAAAGTTACAACTAGTGAATTTGCTTACAACTAGTGAATTTACTTAAAAATTATAATTGGACTTTGTAGTGTGTCATGGTTTTTGGGTGTTACCAGAACGTAATGCAATACGATCTCTGCCATGTTCTCTAGCTGGTGCAGTAGGACGTCCTCCTCTTCGGAATCGGGAAGCCATTTACTAACCGTATAACTGTAAGAGTAAAGATAACCAAATTAGTAACTCAGTTTAATAAGTAGAGAGAAAAACTATCTACTGACTGAAGAAACTAAAACGAGAGAATGCATTAAGAATATCAAACATAATAGAAGAATTGGAAGCATAACTCAACAAGTTGATAGGAAATTCACATACATTCTTAACCTCTAAACCTTCACGAATATCAACTCAGATTAACAGTACAGGTGGCGAGTTAGAAGAGAAAGAATAAATATGGATAATATCTATATCTCCAAATGAAATACACCAACACAACCTACACGCAGAATATGGTTTTGCCCCACCAATCTTGATCGTGCAATTTTTTGCCGCCAAAAACATTTTAGTAGAGGGATAATCTGGCACCAACAACAATTTAGCAGAGGGATAATTTTGCGAGAACAACAGATCACCAAAATTTTATGGCGGCAACAGTTAATTAGGTTGCGAAATTGGGCAAACACTCAACGTGAAATGGGGCAAAATTGGGCTTTAAAAAAGATTATTAACCGCATATAAATATAAATAATAATTGACACATATGCGTGGCTAATAACTTTTTAAGAATCTGCCACGTAAGCACACAATACAGAGAAAAATAAATCTAGTTACATATTAAAAAATTAAATTAAATTAAGTAACAGGATAAATGCAAATATATTCTCATAATGCCAATTTTCAACAACCGATATAAAAAAATATGCGTGACCAAATCGATCTGGTTACATAATTAAAAATAAAAATATTTAAGGTAAATTCATAAATGCTTCCAACTCAATTTATTTCTCATGATGCAAATTAATTTAGTTATCCGTGACCAAAGTAACCACATATTATTAAATTCAATATATTTTAAATATTTTTCACATACAAAATATTTCTTAATAACAAATATTATAAACTGATATGAAAATTAATAATATTCTAATATATGTTCAGGACGTGATTTTTATTTCTTCTTTTCTTTAACTTGGAGAAGAGAATATGTGTTCATTGATTATGAAAATTAAAACTTAATTTAATTCAAATAATACATTTGTGCAATACATGTCTCCACGTGAACATATATAAATGTTTGGAAATAATGTAGTTAAAATAAATTTAAAGAGTTAAAAATTTAAATGTGGCTAAACAACTATGGAAATGTGGCTAACATTTTTTAATAATTTTCCACGTCATTATATGTAAAGAAAACTATGGAAGCCTAACGTAAATATAAGTAAATATAAATAATATAGAAAAAAAATTATGTTGCTAAAAGGTTTTAGTCACACATATTAAATGTCATTCACAATACAAAAATGTCTAGTTGAATTACCTACACATCTTTTTATTATGTGTAGCTATATTGCCACACATAATTATGTGTGGCTAATTTATGTGTGGGTAAATCTTCAATTTCTTGTAGTGCTTCCAGAGTCTTCTTCCGGATGGGCCACGAATTGGGCTGGACGGGTAGGCCTCATCTCATTAGAATTGGGCTGGGCAATTGGGCTTCCACATGGCCCAAAATACTATATATTTTGTGGTCCAAAAAATATAGTACACAAGACCCCAAGCCTAAGCCCAATCCAAAGGACCACCCAAAGGACCAATTGCCAAGATCCAAGATCCAAGTCTACGGCCACGAAACCCGAGCCCGAGCCCGAGCCGTCCGTGCCGTCCGGCACAGACGGCGGGGCCGGATCGAGTGTGTGCTCACGCGAGAGCCCAACCACACACTTATCCACTTACTTGACCCACTTGTTATTAAGCCCACATGTTTAAACACTTTTAAACAGCACACCACATTAATATTTAATCAATGTGGTATAACTTACACTTCATTAACTAATGAAGTAACTCTCCACCAAACTTTGAACATTTATATCTCACTCACCGGAAATCGGTTTTGAGCCTATAAATATACCACGCCCATCTACTCCGCGAGTAGAACAATAATCTAATATTTAATTTATGTAATAAATTAAATATTTGTTATTATTTATTTGGTCAAAAACCAAATTTCCAACAGATGCTACACGTTAAAAAATTGTATGCGGTCACATGCTTAATAGAAAGCAATCATGTGATCGTGATAATAATGAAAATTCAAGTGTATACGTGGTTCCCTTCTACATGCGCAGAGAGTTCAAATCAACATTCACGTGCCACGTAAGCTAATTTTGTCTAAACCCACAATTTTACTCAATTAACAAACATTTAAATGGCTAAGGCGACGAGCTCAAAAGAATTGACTAAAATCTCAAACCCCCCCCCCCCCCCCCCCCAAAAAAAAATTGCGAAGGATCGGCTTTAATTTCTTTTTGCCATTAGCCAATTGTATTGTTTTAATATCATTGTATTAAACATTAAGAAGTAAGAAGTAAGAACTGTATATGTATATGAAAATTAATCTGATATCCTATTACAATAAAATAAGTTAAATACATAAAATTTTGTCAATGTTTTTTCTTGTAAGAATGGTCATATTTGTTGCCTCACGTCGCGGGTTCAATGTTTTTACAACTTCATATTATTAAAAAAAATGAAAAAGCCAGAGAGGCTTTCTCAAGCTGCCACAAGATTGTAAATTATATTGTGTTATATGATGCAATCACCAAAACGATCTCACATCGAATCCGTAAATGATTGTATATTGGTACTTAAATTAGGGGTCAAACTTTCACTATAAGCTAACTTTTGGATAGAGTTAATATTTCGGGTTTGGGTGCCTATTAATCACTTACTTAATATCTATGATGCACGGATTCTTCTAAAAATATCATATTGCAGTATCGCACCCGCACCAAATACTCGTGAGGGTGCGATTCTCGTGGGATACGCACCGGATATGCCACATGGCGAATCCTAAAAATAAAAAATAAAAAATAAATAGGATACGCGTATCAGGTGCGTTTACCTCAAGAATCTGGTGCATTTGGTTTTTTTTTTTAAAAATAATTTTATGTTTTTGGATTTTTTATATATATTGCCCATAAAATTTAAATTCACTACAAAATCAATATACGTTATTTAATTTATGGGGTTTGATTGAAAATTTTATTTTAATTGATATTTATAATGTAGTATTTAATTTATGAATTTTGAGTTTTATAAAATCGGTGATATATTTAATAAAATATATAAATATACAGACATATCCTTGACGAATCGCACCCTAAAATTTTTAAAAATCCGTATCCTCGTATCTGAATCGTATCGCCCCCGCACCCGTAGCCCCGCGCCCATGCAACCTAGCTTAATATGTCCTGGCTAATCAGACAAACAACACCAAATTTTGATCAGAACAGTTAACATTAAAAAATTTATGATTTCGCCATTAGATGTATACCCATACTTATATTTATAGTTTGTATAGCCTGCTAAAATCTTTAGACTAAATGCATCATTTTAACATTGAAAAATGTATGTCATTCAAATATTTTTTTGAATTTTCGCAAAATAAATACTAGAATATTACAACCATCATATTGAGCATATTGAGGTGCATGCATAAAAGTGAATACATGAAAAATATTAATATAGGTATGGTTTCGAACAACCCAAAAAGAAAAGTGTCTCAATAAGTTTGGAATCATTACCCATGGCTTTTTTTTAATGCCTTAGCCTTAATTTCTTATATACCATGGTTTAATTTAGTTACATAATTTTCCATTTTACTCACTTTCCTCTTTAAATTTTTTATATATATAAAACCAATACAACCAAAAAAAATTAAAAAAAAAAAAAAGAAGAAAGAAAATTGAAATGATAATATTGGAGTGTTTGAAATTAAAAACTGTACTCCATATTATATATAACGAGTAAAACCAGCATTTACAGAAAAAGGTTCTGTAAATACATAAAACGTTTACGTGTTAATTAATTAATTATATGTAACCTAATTCATCGATACAAAACTAGGCATCGCAGAATTCAAGCGCATGATTAACTAGTTACAACATCAATCGCCGAGCAGCTTGATGGCTCGCCGCCTTGCTCCTCCGCTCACGCTCAGCGCGGCGTTGGCGGCGGCGGTTAAATTTGACTTGACCCCGCCTCCCGCCGTTCTTCAGCATCTCCATTTCCGAAGGCACGATGACGCACTCGGGCGGCGGGACCGGGTACCTCACGGTGTCGTAGCAATACGAATAGTACATATACTTGTGCCGGAACCACTGCATGGACTTGCGACCCTCGGCGGTGACGTTGGCGAACTCTGCCGCCGTCAGCGCTGCAATTTGGCGGGTGCAGTTGCTCGATTGCAATTGGTCGACGGGGTCGACGATGCAGCCCTCGAGGACGAGGTCTCGGAACTCGGCCACGAAGGGTTGGTAGCGGTAGTCGACTTTTTTCTTGCCCCCGTTGGTCGCCCACGACGAGGCGTCCCAAATGGTGGCGTAGACGGACATCGGCTTCGACGGATAGTCGCCTCGCATGCCCTCGTTGCGACTCAAGTGACGTATCGGAATCTCGTCTACGTAGAATCTGTGGTGTAGTACAAGAAAGAACATATATTAGGGTTACAGTTTACTCCCCGTCCCGTTCTACTTAACAAGTTTCGTTTCTATTATTTTATATTTACATATATTTAGAAAACGCGTCAAGTAAAATAAGAATGAGTGAGTATTTAATATTCTATAAAACGTGATATAGTATGATTTAGTGGAGACATATGATCTCATCCTATAAATATTTGTATGCCTTAAGTTAATGAAATTGTCCCATTTATGTGGTTAATTAATAAACAACATTTGAATTAAGCAAGTAAATGAATGAATTAAAGAGCGAAATAGGTAATTACATGATGTGATGTGGGGTCCACAGAATGCTGTAGCGATGAGAGTCCTTGCTAGGGTCGAACCACAAGTGATACCTCTCCTCCCTCCCTCTCGAAACGCTGCCGTTTCCATACACATTCGTTTGAAATCTCCACGCCTGTCCTGCCACGTTTCCCAGAAACTCTATATCCAATTCGTCGTGGTTCTTTTCAAATGTATCCACATTCGACGTCTGCACAAATCAATCAATTTCATCAATAAATATAAAAATGAAACCCTAAATCAATAATCATATTCATAGGTTATGATTTACGTACATAGAAAGCAACGACAATGCCAGCTGTGTATTTGGAGGGCATCTTAATGTTGGCGCTGAAGAAACCATAGTTGTAATAATCCGATGATATGATGCCGGAGCCTGATCAATTAATAATTTTACAATAATTAATCAAATAAATTCCAAAAATATTACTAATATTAATATTATAGGAATTGCATGCATTCATGCAGAGGCCAGGTGAGATTAAATTTACGTAGATCGGCATATGCATGCATGCATGCAGAGAGAGAGGAATGAGAGAAGAGAGATAATGAAGAAATTAATAACCGGAGAGACGGTTGAGGAGGAGGGAGACGGTGGTGTCGTCGGAGGATCGGCGGATGTTGAAATCGCTGAAGAGAGGAGAGTAGGATTGTTGGAAGGTGAGGGTGGTGAGGTTGAAGCATGAACACAAATTCCAAATGCATAAGACCAAGAGGAGACGCAGAGAGGGAGTAGCCATATTTGTAGAGGAGATAGCGTTGGAGATTCCATTTCATTTTCTTTCTTTCTTTCACTTTCCTCTCTTGCTTTACGTCCTATTTATATATATTCATTCCCATTTATCTCGCCCAAAACTATACATATTTCTACCATTTTTGCTCCATATATTTATAATATTTATGTGATGGTAATATATGTCATGAGTTAACATACTCTAGTCCACAAACTGGCCATGAGATCCTCTATTGCCAAAGCATGTGACATATTCTATTGTCTTAATAGATTAACGACACGTGGCAAATCCTAAGGGTTTAGAAATTTCAAATGTTAGTGTATATATTTTCCTTATATAAATCTTAAATCATAAATCATTAATTTTGCCACGTGTCATTAGTCTATTAAGGCAATAGAAAATATCACATGCTTTGGCAATAGAAGATTTGAATTGCACAAACTGGTGCATTTATCAATCAATTCATCCCATTCTATCTAATTTAACTACTATAAATTCGCACATAGAATAACGAGTCAAAATAATAATATATTACCACCAGATCAATATAAACTCACATATTTGCATCAAATAGCTATCTGCAAATTTAGAATAGAATTTGCATATTGTAATCGATATTTAATACAGAGTATTAACTTATAGTGTCAATCCCTCAAAATAGTCATTCTAATAAGTAAAAGGATTAAAATAACCACTGATAAATAAAAGGTACTATAATAATAGTCATATTTTGCATTTAGTACTGATTGATCTTATTTTCATAAGGTAATTAACGAGCACAAATCAAGGAATTAATGAACACGAAAATAAAGGAACACGAGGGATTTACGTGGTTCGATCTATTGTGATAGATCTACGTCCACGGGCGGAAAGAGTATGGATCTTTATTGCTTGTATGAGTAGTGATTACAAGATTGTTCCCCCCTTCTCAATCTATTCTAAACCCCTATTTATAGGTAATTACATGGAGTTTGACTATAATACAAAGTCTTCTCCTATTTGGACTCTAGTGATCCTCTTATTAGGGATAGACACCGAGCTTCTATATCTCTCTTGGAGCTTGAGTTGTAGTCGATGTAGGAGTTGCCTTGATGAAGAAATCTCTTTGAAGTGGGCCGAGCTGCGTGGGCCGAGCTGAACTGTCGGAGCCCAATTATATTGGGCTTGATGCTTGGGCCTAAGAGCTGGGCCATATCCTATCACATCCCCCCCCAAAAAAGATGTAGAAGCGAGGGTGTGATTTAGGGTAGATAGTTGAGGTAGGAGTTGATAAAGTGCATTTCCTCATCGAAACTTAGTTTTGACGAAGTCAATTGCGTACCGCCTCATGAAGGCGAGGGAAAGGAAAGTACGGCCTCGTTAAGACAATGGAAAAGTGAGTACCGCCTCGTTAAGATGAGGGAAAAGTGAGTACCGCCTTGTTAAGACGAGGGAAAAGAGAGTACCGCCTCGCTAAGACGAGGAAAAAGAGAGTACCGCCTCGTTAAGACGAGGGAAAAGAGAGTACTGCCTCGCTAAGATGAGGGAAAAGAGAGTACTACCTCGTTAAGACGAGGGAAAAGTGAGTACCGCCTCGTTAAGACGAGGGAAAGTGAATATCGCCTCGTTAAGACGAGGTCGAGCTTAAATTCGCATTGTCCCTTTGGAAATTAGATTTCGACGAAGTCGGAATGCTTGCCACCTCGTTAAGACGAGGTGTAACGAGGTGGGTAAGAATTTTGCATTGCCCCTTCGGAAATTGGATTTCGACGAAGTCGGAATGCTTGCTACCTCGTTATTTTGACGAAGTCAGAATGCTTGCCACCTCGTTAAGACGAGGTGGGTAAGAATTTTGCATTGCCCCTTCGGAAATTGGATTTCAACAAAGTTGGAATGCTTGCCACCTCGTTAAGACGAGGTGGGTAAGAAATTTGCATTGCCCCTTCGGAAATTGGATTTCGACGATCGTTAAGACGAGGTGGGTAAGAAATTTGCATTGCCCCTTCGGAAATTGGATTTCGACGAAGTTGGAATGCTTGCCACCTCGTTAAGACGAGGTGGGTAAGAAATTTGCATTGCCCCTTCGGAAATTAAATTTCGACGAAGTCGGAATGCTTTAAATAGCTCACTTCGTCTTTTGATAAAGTTTTGGCTTTAATTAGCACAACCTCGTCTTCAGACGAGGTTTAGGCTTCTTCTCCGTTTTAAACAAAGGCCGTATCTTTGTTTTTAACCGAGGTGGTGCCTCCTTGTTTTAAACAAAAGTAGTTCGTCCTCGCTTTTAACAAAGGTAGTGTCTTTGTTTTAAGCAGAGTCAGTTCGTACTTTGTTTTTAACAAAGGTAGGTCAGTACGCGCGTTTGGATTTTACTCCATATATGGAGTTTATTAAGTTACCCTCGTCAGGGCTTTAATAGCTCACTTCGTCTTTTGACAAAGTTTGGCTTTATTAGCTCACTTCAGAAATTGAGTTTCAACGAAGTTTGGCTTTATTAGCTCACTTCGGAAATTAGATTTCGATGAAGTTTGGCTTTTGATAGCTTTACCTCGTCATTAGACGAGGTTTTGGCTTTAGATTAATTATAAGGGCGAGATAAAATGCATAAGTAGAAAAGAGATGTTCAAGATGAAGCATGCAAGACCAAAATGACGACCTGACTCAACACAAAATGACGACCTAAATAACCTATGTGAACTTTGAACATCTCTCGGTCACTTATGCAAAGTATCTCTTTAAATAAGTAATGTGCCATGCACGGGGTATTGGCTTACCGGATAAGTGGGCGAGCTTGTACGACCCTTTGCCGAGGACTTCTTCGACTCGATAGGGTCCTTCCCATGTGGCTTCGAGCTTGCCGATCCTTTCCGCTTTACTGACCTCGTTATTTCAAAGTACGAGGTCGCCCACTCGGAATTGTTAGTACTTGATTCTTTGGTTGTAGTACCGAGCTACTTGTTGTTTGTACTTGGCTTCCTTGATGTAGGCGAGCTCCCATTTTTCTTCTAACAGATCCAATTCGGTTCGGAGGTCTTCGTCGTTGACTTCGGCCGTGATGTTGAGAGTGCGCGGGCTCGGCAGGCCGATCTCTCCCGGGATCACTGCTTCGGTTCCATACACCAAACTATAAGGTGTTTCGCCGTTCGAGGTCCGAGGAGTTGTTCGGTATGACCATAGAACGTGGGGTAAATTTGCTGCCCAATCTCCTTTGGCTTTATCGAAGTGGGTTTTGAGTCCCTTGACGATCGTTCTGTTCGTAACTTCGGTCTGGCCATTCACTTGAGGATGAGCTACCAAAGTGAACTTTTGTTGGATATGAAGCCCTTCACACCATTCTCTGAATGTTCGATCGGTGAACTGCGTTTCGTTGTCCGAGATGAGGATGTGAGGTACACCGAAATGACAAACTACGTTCTTCCATACGAAGTTGAGGGCGTTCTTGCTTGTGATCTTTGCCAAGGGTTCGGCTTCGACCTACTTAGTGAAGTAGTCGATGGCTACGATGAGTAATTGGAATTGGCCGAGAGCTTTGCCTAATGGACTGACGATGTATATCCCCATTGTATGAAGGCTCGTCGTTGAGAGGTCGGCGCCATGCTTTGACGTAGAAGCTTCATAGCAATGTCAGCTCGGGGCTCTGTGGTGCTGCGACGACGTCGGCATGGCAGGGGTTCGGGGGCAGCGCCCCCGATAGCGGGGTCCAAGGGGCGGCAGCCCCTGGCGGGGTCCAAGGGGCAGAGCCCCTGGCTGGGGTCCAAGGGGCAGAGCCCCAGGTCAGCTTGGGAAATTTTTATTTCCTATTGAATTGCTGTGTAGAAAATTCATCGGAAATTTAATTTCCGGAATTTCGAAAGGTTGCAAATCGCAGATCGGCGAAGCTTCGGCGACGTCGGCTCACAGCTCGTCGTGAGACGAGGCTTGGCTTTTGAGAACACTTGGCTGCGGCTCGTCGAGTGCAGCTCGGCACTTATACGACGGAGTCGGTCGAAGCACGAGCTCGACATCGGTGCAGCTCGGCTGCCCTTCGTCGCGATAGCTCGGTTCGGAGGTGGTGCAGCTCGTGTTGGGGTTGATATACTGAAAAGCATACTTTATGCTTGTATTATTAACAATTTCTTCCTGGTTTTGGAAATAAATATTCTGTCATATGTTTTGCATATTAATTCGTGTTATGGTTATGCAAATAAATGTCCGGTACTATATATTATAGATAATATGGTGTGGGTGGTCGCACGGAAGATCATATTATCGGTTTCTTATATAGTTAAATGGTGTTCGCAACCGAAAGTAATCTTGGACAAATTACTTGTTAAGGTTGTAGTATAAGCTGGATAATAGTTGGTCTTGGCTATTAGCTTATACTAGTGCATACGATCAGAGTTGCACTGAACGGGATCGAGGTGAGATAAATCCTTTTATACTGACTTATTAAGGATCACATCTCGGACGATTATTATTTCTTAATTCTAGTTGTCATAATATTCAATTATGTATTTATAATTGTTATTACTTTGATTTACCATGAGTGAGAGTTATCGCAACTCAAAGAATCTCCGTATCTTGGGTAATAATATTATAAATATGATAATTAATATTATAGCTAGAAATCGTGTCTCGGTGCGCCGAGTTGATGATGTCCCCTTGAGGCGTTCTAAGGATTATTATATCAAAACCCTGCAGGTGGATTAAGTTCCGATATAATAATAAGGTCGAACGGGTACACTCTCGGAATAAGATATTAATTAATTAGAGCAGTCAATAGCTTAAATTAATTAATGGACATGCGATATCTTAAACACGGGAAATAATATAATTCAAAGAGGAGCCCGGTATGTAGTAATTTGGGAATGGACGGCGATGCAATATTATTTTACTATAGTGGAAAGGCTATAATATTAATATAATTAAATAGAGTATTTGGGGCCAGAGAATACTTGGATTATTTAATTATATTGGAAGGCCTAGTCCATGTCCTCCTCAAGATCCCTGGAGTAGCCCAACAGAGCATAGCCTAGCCCATTAGCGAAGGCCCTAACTTCTCCACCACTCCACTTCTTATATAAATAAGGGATAAGTGGAGAGTGAACATACGTGATTTTCATTCCTCACAAATCTGAGAGAAGGGGGCGCCACTTCTGGGTAGTGCAGAGAAGATAGATTTTCGCCCACTCGAAATTCTTCTCGTTGCTAGGGAATACTCCAGAAGATCTCGGGGTTTACGATCAAGAGCTAGATCTCGTGTGCAGAGATCTAGTGCGTGGAAGATCATTACCTCGACTCAGATTCCACCGGTGATACGCAAGCAGGTATATATGATTTAGATCGGTTTCGGCTTTCAAGATTTGAATTCATATGCTAATAATTATTGTAATTAATTAAATCTACATCCGAGGGATCCCGGATCCAACAACTGGTATCAGAGCCAACTCGGCTCTGTAGATTTAATTATGAATAATTATTGGATTCATATTATTTGTATTGGATGCAATTGATCGTTTTTTGCAGAGATCCAATTATCATGGTTAATATGAATGTTTTGGTTTTAATAATTGTATTAAAATCAACCTGTTTGTGGCTGCGTTGTAAACACACGAGGGTTGATCGTGTTAGAATAGGATTTTTTTTCGATTGTAATTTCGATGTAAAATTTTCAATTCTTGTAATACGATTGTGCAACCATGATCGGAGGAAACCTCGGCGACCATGGCTGCAGATATGGAGGAAGCGGCGGACGTCCCATCGGACATCGGACGGCTCACGGCGGCACTGCAACGGTAAAGAAATCGGCGATTAGGGTTTCGGCCCTATCGTGGCGATTTCGATTTGCCGGATGTTGCAGCAGCCCCGTCGGTTGTTCTCGACGATGAGGACGATGCTCCGGAGGTGCAGCAGCGACGGTGGGAGCGGTGGCAGCTGAAGACGATCATCTTCATCGCTGCTGTATGGATCGGCGGCTGCAGCTAGGGTTTTTCGAAACCCTAGCGGATTGCAGCGGAACTAGTCGATTTCCACGCTCCCCTCGACGATGTTAGGAGCTGCTGCAGGTAGAAGGCAAGGCTGCTGGACGTAGACATGGGACGATGAAGGCAGCATGAGAAGTAGCAGCGGCTGTTGCTGCGTTTTACGCAGCGGCCGAAGTTGCAGATTGCTTCCGGCTGTTTTCCGGTGAGTTCCCGGATGCACGTCCAGTGGGAGAAGCACTCAGCAATCTCCTCTCCAAGCTCGTGTGAAGACGATGGCAATGGTGGTGGCGGATGGCTGAAGATGGCGGTGAGAGCTGAGGAGGACGACGGCTAGGGTTTCCGGAAGTTAGGTTTTTTCGAAACCCTAACGGGCCAAACCCTAAGCCCGATGGACCTTCTTCTCGGCCCGCAACTTCAGCTCAACGTCTCGTCTCGATTTTTCAAGCTCGTTTGAAGAATTTGAAGGCCATGATGATTGGATAATTATTTATTTAATTAATTATCTTGTGCTTAATTTTTCGATGTTTTGTGGATGACATGTTGTTTAATTATTCGCGATTTTTAATTACATGCTATGCTTGAAAAATGAATTAAAACCTTGGTTTAAAAATGACTAAGTGGTATTATATTAATTTTAATTTTCGATTAATTCCGTATTTTTCCGAAAATTATTATTAATTCTAGCCTCCATAATTGGTTTAAAAATGAAATAATTAGCATTTGCTCACTGATCCGGGCGTATCCCTACGGAGGTGCTAATTATGGATTTCATTGGTTTAAACTTCATATGATAATATTGAAAAATAATTTCATATCGATATCACCTCCCTACGGTAGGGTTATTCTTATGAAATGGTATTTTTCAGAATATTAAATTATGGTATTTCACTTAGATGTGAATTTATTAATTATTTCCCGACGGAAAGGTAATTAATTAAATTTACATGGCTAGGAGTGACCGACTGTTAATTTCATCAATCATAAGGTGAAGGTTGATTGGATAATGAAATTAAAGGCGTAAAAACCTACTTATAGAGATTATTTGTAAACGTCCACCCTACGTGGCTTACATATAAAATCTTGAGGAGTCGGGGGTTGCATATTATATTGATTTAAGGTTTTACAATATAATGAATGCTTCGAAGTATATGACATTTACGTTATTTATTTTCAGCTACATTATGTCTTTCAATCCACTTGCTTCAATTCTCAAAGAAAACAAACTCGATGGTTCAAATTACCTTGATTGGAAACGAAACTTGGATATTGTCCTTACTGCTGATGGACATAAATTTGTCCTTACTGAGGAATGCCCCCCTGAGCCAGCTGCAGGAGCCACGGCTGAACAACGTGAGGCTTATACCAGCTGGAAAAGGGCAGATGAGATGGCAAAATGCTACATACTGGCTTCAGTATCACCCATTTTGCAGCATCAACATCAGAATGTCGAAACTGCAGCTGGTATGATCCTAAGCCTTCACGAGATGTTTGGCCATCACGGTCGTCAGGCGCGTCAAAAGGCTATGAAGTCAATTTTGACGCTGAAAATGTCTGACGGGGAATCCGTGAAGGAACATGTTCTTAAGATGATTGGTCATCTTAATGAGCTGGAGGTTCTAGGTGCTGAAATCGATGCGGAATCGCAGGTCGATATCATCATAGAATCCCTTCCTAATTCATTCAACCAGTTTCGGCTGAACAACAACATGAATCCTAAGGATTACACGTTGGCCCAACTGATGAATGAGCTGGTGCAAGCTGAGACGGTGATCAAGTCTGAACCTCAGGCTCACAACACTACAGCTTCTACTTCTTCTAAGCCTAAGGGCAGATTTAGAAAGAAGAAGAAGCAGGGTAGTCAGAATCAAGGGGGTGGCAGTCAGAAAGGGAAGGGACCTCAAGGTGGCATTCAGAAGCCTAAAGGGAGGTGTTACCGTTGCGGGCAGAAAGGACACTACAAGGCGTCTTGTCCTCAAATGAGGACGGGCAGTGGCCAAGGTACATCTTATGCACTAGTAGTCGAAACTTGTTTAGCGGCTAGTTCTAACAACACTTGGGTTGTAGATACTGGAGCCACTGATCATGTATGTTTTGACTTGCAGGGGTTCAACCAAACCCGGCGGGTTAGTGCAGGGGAGATTACCGTCACCATGGGAAATGCTGCGAAAGTGGCGGTTTCTGCAGTGGGAGTTGTCAGTTTACCGTTTTTTAATAAAACTTTGGTTTTAAGAGATGTTTTATTAGTACCCGGTTTTCGGAGGAACTTGATTTCGGTTTCCAAATTGTATTTGGATGGATATTCTGTTTCTTTCGGTTTTGGAAATGTTACTATTTATCGTAATGGTGATGTTATCTGTTCTGGTACTATGTCTAACAATCTCTATACCATAAACTGTACACATACTGCATTGAATAGCGCATTATCATATTCTAAGAAACGTAAGTTTTCTTCGAGTGTAAATCAAACACAGCTCTGGCATCTGAGGCTTGGACACATCCACCTTAAGAGGATTCAAAGGTTGGTGAAAGATGGTCCTTTGGAAGAACTCCGAATGGAACCATTACCAACTTGCGAATCGTGCTTGCAAGGAAAGATGGTTAAAAGAAATTTTAAGTCCAAGGGAAACAGATCAGAGAAAGTGTTGGATTTGATTCACTCGGACGTGTGTGGTCTAATGTCGATTCAAGCTAGAGGTGGTGTTGAGTACTTCATTACTTTTATTGATGATTACTCAAGGTATGGATATGTTTATCTGATGAAACGGAAGTCTGAATCCTTTGAGAAATTCAAAGAATTTAAGGCGGAAGTTGAGAATCGTCATGAAAGAACTATCAAATCCCTTCGATCTGATCGAGGAGGGGAGTACCTCAGCGGTGAATTTTTGGAATACATGTCGAAAGCTGGGATTACTTCCCAGCTTACTGCTCCGGGGACGCCACAACAAAATGGCGTGGCGGAACGAAGAAATCGTACACTTATAGAAATGGTTTGATCAATGATGAGCTATTCAGAATTACCTACTTCGTTTTGGGGTTATGCATTAGAAACGGCAGCGTATGTTCTAAATTTGGTTCCTTCCAAATCGGTACCTAAGACTCCTTGGGAATTGTGGACTGGGCAAAAGCCTAGTCTGGAACATATTCGGATCTGGGGATGTCCAGCACATGTGCTGAATAAGGATGCTGATAAGTTGGAATCAAGAACTGAACTACGGTTTTTCGTGGGGTACCCTAAAGGCACGAGAGGTGGGATGTTTTATAGTCCTAGGGACCAAAAGATCGTTATTAGCACTAATACACGATTTTTGGAAGAGGATTATATGACTAATCATAAACCCATGAGTGAAGTCATTTTAGAAGAAATGAGGGACACTGAGACGTCTGAACCACCTGTATCAGATGTTACACCAAATACTGCACCTCGTGTTGACACTAACACTAACTCTCAAGTGGTGCCTCGTCGTAGTGGGAGAGTCATCGTCCAACCTGAAAGATGGTTGTGTTATGGGGAATCTTCGGATATCATAACTGGGGAAGATGACTTTGACCCATGGACGTACAAAGAGGCAATGCAAGAGAAAGATGCTCGGTTTTGGCAAGATGCTATGGATTCGGAAATCCAATCCATGCATGATAACGATGTGTACGATATTGTAGAAGCTCCCCAAGGCGTTAAGCCGGTTGGGTGTAAGTGGGTCTACAAACGTAAGAGAGGAGCTGACGGGAAGGTTGAAACCTTCAAGGCTAGACTTGTGGCGAAAGGTTTCACCCAAAAAGAAGGAATTGATTACGATGAAACCTTCTCGCCTGTTGTCATGCTTAAGTCAATCCGGATTCTCTTAGCCATTGCGGCGCACATGGATTTGGAAATATGGCAAATGGATGTCAAGACTGCTTTTCTGAATGGCAATCTTGATAAACCCATTTATATGAAACAACCAAAGGGTTATGTTGCCGAAGGAAAAGAGCATCTTGTATGCAAGCTTAAGCGATCCATTTATGGTCTTAAGCAAGCATCTCATTCTTGGAACACACGGTTTGATGAGGTAATCCAGTCATATGGATTCATCCAGTGTGATTATGAGAGTTGTGTGTACAGAAAGTGCAACGGAAATGACTTGGTATTTCTGATACTGTATGTTGATGACATACTCCTAATTGGAAACAACGTGGAGACGTTATCGGACATACGGATGTGGTTGTCCAAGCAATTCAAAATGAAGGACTTGGGAGAAGCTGGTCACATTCTTGGGATAAAGATCTTTAGAGATCGTAAGAAGAGGATGTTGTGCCTATCTCAAGCAGCCTACATTGATACTGTGGTAAAGCGGTTTAGCATGGAAAATGCTAAGAAAGGTTTCTTACCTTTCAGGCATGCAATACATCTATCTAAGGCTATGTGTCCTAAAACACAGAAAGAGATAGATGAAATGAAGGCAATTCCTTATGCATCTGCAGTAGGAAGCCTCATGTATGCTATGCTTTGCACCAGGCCCGATATCTGTTATGCCGTTGGCATGGTTTCTAGATATCAGTCTAACCCTGGCAGGGAACACTGGACTGCTGTGAATAATATAATCAAGTATCTAAAAATGACTAGGGATTATATGTTGGTCTTCCAGTCTGACAGTCTAATTCCTTTGGGTTATACGGATTCTGATTTCCAATCGGATAGGGATGAGAGGAAATCTACCACTGGGTATGTGTTTACGTTGGGAGGTGGAGCCATACATTGGAGGAGCATAAAGCAGAAATGCATTGCGGATTCCACCATGGAAGCTGAGTACGTCGCAGCCGCAGAAGCGGCTAAGGACGTTGTATGGTTCCGGAACTTCATGATGGATCTGGATGTGGTTCCTAATTTGCCTCAGGCGATCACAATTTATTGTGACAATTCTGGTGCAGTTGCAAATTCGAAAGAACCAAGATCTCATCAGGCCAGTAAACACATAGACCGGAAGTACCATATCATACGTGATTACGTAAAGAGAGAGGTGGTAGTTGTGTCAAAGATTGCATCTGAGGATAACCTTGCTGATCCATTCACGAAAGCACTTCCTACAAAGGATTTCGTGAGGCATGTGGAGGGCTTGGGAGTCAGATGTATGACAGCATTGCTTTGAGTATAAGTGGGAGAAATTGTAATGTAGTAGTAGTATACTTGAAAGCATGCTTTTGAGTATAAGTGGGAGATTGTTGGGGTTGATATACTGAAAAGCATACTTTATGCTTGTATTATTAACAATTTCTTCCTGGTTTTGGAAATAAATATTCTGTCATATGTTTTGCATATTAATTCGTGTTATGGTTATGCAAATAAATGTCCGGTACTATATATTATAGATAATATGGTGTGGGTGGTCGCACGGAAGATCATATTATCGGTTTCTTATATAGTTAAATGGTGTTCGCAACCGAAAGTAATCTTGGACAAATTACTTGTTAAGGTTGTAGTATAAGCTGGATAATAGTTGGTCTTGGCTATTAGCTTATACTAGTGCATACGATCAGAGTTGCACTGAACGGGATCGAGGTGAGATAAATCCTTTTATACTGACTTATTAAGGATCACATCTCGGACGATTATTATTTCTTAATTCTAGTTGTCATAATATTCAATTATGTATTTATAATTGTTATTACTTTGATTTACCATGAGTGAGAGTTATCGCAACTCAAAGAATCTCCGTATCTTGGGTAATAATATTATAAATATGATAATTAATATTATAGCTAGAAATCGTGTCTCGGTGCGCCGAGTTGATGATGTCCCCTTGAGGCGTTCTAAGGATTATTATATCAAAACCCTGTAGGTGGATTAAGTTCCGATATAATAATAAGGTCGAACGGGTACACTCTCGGAATAAGATATTAATTAATTAGAGCAGTCAGTAGCTTAAATTAATTAATGGACATGCGATATCTTAAACACGGGAAATAATATAATTCAAAGAGGAGCCCGGTATGTAGTAATTTGGGAATGGACGGCGATGCAATATTATTTTACTATAGTGGAAAGACTATAATATTAATATAATTAAATAGAGTATTCGGGGCCAGAGAATACTTAGATTATTTAATTATATTGGAAGGCCCAGTCCATGTCCTCCTCAAGATCCCTGGAGTAGCCCAACAGAGCATAGCCTGGCCCATTAGCGAAGGCCCTAACTTCTCCACCACTCCACTTCTTATATAAATAAGGGATAAGTGGAGAGTGAACATACGTGATTTTCATTCCTCACAAATCTGAGAGAAGGGGGCGCCACTTCTGGGTAGTGCAGAGAAGATAGATTTTCGCCCACTCGAAATTCTTCTCGTTGCTAGGGAATACTCCAGAAGATCTCGGGGTTTACGATCAAGAGCTAGATCTCGTGTGCAGAGATCTAGTGCGTGGAAGATCATTACCTCGACTCAGATTCCACCGGTGATACGCAAGCAGGTATATATGATTTAGATCGGTTTCCGCTTTCAAGATCTGAATTCATATGCTAATAATTATTATAATTAATTAAATCTACATCCGAGGGATCCCAGATCCAACAGCTCGGCGGTGCTTGGCTGCGTTAGCTCGGCGAGGGTCCCGACAGAGGAGCTCGGCGGTGCAGCTCGTCGGTGCTTGGCTGCTGCGGCGACGTCGGCCCACGTAGGTGCAGCTTGGCGGTGCTCCACTACGACGGGGGCGAGGTGGCTGCAGCTCGGCACTTATGCGACGGGCGAGCTCGACGGTGCTTCAGCGACGTCGGCTCATTGCTCGTCGGAGGAGGTCGGCATGGAGGTGCTGCTTCCCGGCTACAGCCCGGCGCGGCGTAGCGATGTCGGCTCGTAGCCCGGCCTGGAGGTGGCTGCAGCTCGTCGAGTGTAGATCGGTGGTGCTGCTGACGCGGCGTCTCGCAGCTCGACGCTGCAGCTCGGAGGTGCTGCGGCGGTACTGCTGCGGGTGCGATGTTGGCATGGCGCGGGTGAGCTCAGCCTGTTGCAGCGGGTGCCGCGTCGCGCATGGCGCGGGTGAGCTCGGCCTACTGCTGTGGTTGCCGCGTCAGCATGGCACGGGTGAGTTCGGCCTGTTGCTACGGGTGCCGCGTGGCGCATGTCGCAGGTGAGCTCGGCCTGCTGCTGTGGCTGCTGCGGCGTCGTCGGCTCGACGGAGGGCTGAAGCTCGGCATCTCTTCGACGGAGTCGGCTGGGGCGAGCTTGATGCTGCAGCTCGGAGATACTGCGTCGACGAGGTGGAGAGCTTCAGTTCGGCTGGCTGCTGCTGCGGCGACGTCAGCCCATGCAGGTGCAGCTTCGCGGTGCTGCTCTTCGGCTGCTCCTCGTTGGAGTCGGCAGGGAGGAGGTGTAAAGGAATAGCAGTGGCTGAGCTATGGAGGCGACCGACAGTGCGATGGATTTCGATCGAATCGCGCATGCCACTATTCGTCTGCACCACAGCGCTTGCAGTGGTTTCCTCGACGTCGGCTCACCATGGAACAGCAGCAGCAGCAGCACCGGAGAGCTCCTGGGCATACTCCTTGACGATGGTGATGCACCTGGAAAGCTGCAGCTGTGGCGGAGGTTCACCACCTCTGTACAGCAGATGAGCAGCGGCGGGAAAGCTACTAAGGTGTACAGCAGCACGTCGAGAATCAAATAGCGACTGTTGCTCGACGTCGGAAGTGTAGCAGATCGCCGCGGCATGGAGGCGACGGCGGCGGATTTGTACACTTTCAATCGCGCTTCCGGCGGCTACTGGGCGGTCATCCGACTTCCCTCGTGGACGATAGTGATGTCCAAACGACGACAGAGGGGCGGGAGAGGTACAACTGGTGCAGGAGCGGCGCTGCTGTCGCGAATTACGGTAGTGGCAGGATTGCGCCACCATACGGAAGCGGCGGTGAGGGTTCTTGACGAGTCAGATAGCCGAGTTAACTCAGATCGACGTTGCTGGTGCAACAGGTCACTGCCTGGTTCAACTCGGACACGTCCTCGTGCATGGTGTTCATGGAGGAGATGGTGGTGGTGGGGCTGCGAAAAAGGCTGCATCCGGCGGCGGCGGCGGCATCGGAAATTCTGTCATTTTCTCTGATTTCCTGCTCTCAGGACGAAAGAAAAGTACTTGTCGATGATAGTTTGCTTCATCGAATTCTCAAAGGCGAGCTCGAACCATCGCTTCTCTGGCCGGAAACCGCCGCGCTCGCCGTCGGCCTGGATGAGGGCCAATCAAGGATTGGAACAGTCGTGGACGGCTTTGGTCCACCATGCAGAGCGTGATGCTCTTCTGCTTCGGCGACATGTTCACCTTCAGCCGCTCGGCGGCGGGGTTGATCTGCGTGCGGAGGTAACCTCAGCGTCGTCATAAATGTGGTTGCGATCGTGATCTGTATCGGCGACCTCGAGAAGAATCTGTCGAGGATGAGAGAGAGGGTCTGGCGATTTCCAAAATCTAGGGTAAAAGAACGATTTGGTGATTCTCCCACTCTCCTTGCTCTGCGTACAACTTAGCTGAATCTTTGTAACGCTGCGATGCTGCTTCGATCGTGGCCTCGTTGATCTTCAATTGCGCTTCTTCTTCTCCCCTTATGAAAACTTTGATCGTGCGAGGACGTCGGCTCTCAGCTCATCGGAGGAGCTCGACGGCGCAGTTCGGTTGGTGCTGCAGGTGCAGCTCGGAGGTGCTGGAATATGACAGCTCGATGGGGGGAGCTCGGCGGTTCAGCTCGTCACCATGCTGTGGTCACGTCGGCTCGACAGAGGGCTGCAGCTCGGCTGCTCTTCATGGGAGTCGGAGGGGACGAGCTCGACGCTACAGCTCGGAGGTGCTGTGGCGGCGAGGCGGAGAGCTTCAGTTCGGTCGGCTGCTGCTGCGGCGACGTCTGCCCACGCAGGTGCAGCTCGGCGGTGTTGCGGCGATGACGTCGGCATGATGCAGCTCGGCAAGGGGCCCAACGGAGAAGCTCGACGGGGGCAAGCTCGCAGATCGGCTGCTCTGCTCGACGGGGAGCTCGTCGGTGCTGCTGCGACGTCGGCATGGCACGGGTGAGCTCGGCCTGCTGCTGCGGCTGCTGTGGCAAAGTCGGTTCGACGGAGGGCTGCAGCTTTCGTGAAGGCAGGCTATGGCTTCCGCTAATTGGAAGGCGATCCTCGTCCGTTGATTCCACGTGAGCAAGCTGTTCGATGAATGGAGTTTCTCCTGTAGATGCAAATTTGCGATTTCAATTTCTGCGACAAAGAGATTTCTGACGGCCTCTTCTCCGTCAGACGACATTAAAGGTTATTGGGGTCGATGGGATTGGCTCCGGTGAACACATTGAAGGTGTTGGTTGCGGCTGATTTGCCCAGTTTTCCGGCGAGAGTAATTGGAAATTTCTTCAATCGTGAGTTACTGTTCATTGTGTGGCCTGCACGTGTTCGACAAAAGTCCACAACGAAAGTTTTGCTGGGCTTGTATCTGCGATTGAAAGAGGACAGTGGAGCTCGATTAAGTGATTGATTTCGCAACCTTGAAGGCCATCATTCTTGACCAGATTGGTGGAATTCTCTTGTGCTGCGATTCTCTTCACGTCGGAAGGAAACTTGCAAGAGTATTGTTGCCGGATGCTGCTGCGGCGATGTTGGCCCACGTAGGTGCAGCTTGGCCTGCTGCTCTTCGGCGGGGACGAGCTCGGCGGGGTAGGTGCTGCGGTGCCGAGGCGGAGAGCTACAGATCCCGTCCAACGAGAGGATCGTAGACGGATTGCGGCGGCGCGAGGTTCCGTGGCTTAGGGCGTCGCGAAAGTAGGTCTCGGCGGCTTGAAGCGCGGAGTAATCCTGGAACATGCGGGGTTGAATTCCCAGGTTTGGTTAACCGACGTTGTTCGGAATCTCACTCGCGCGACGAGAGCGTCCCGATCCACGGCGAGGTAGGATGCTTAGTGGCGGAGGTTGATCGTGTTTGGTCTTCCTGTCATGGCTGTAGATTACCTAGAAAACTTTTGATCGAAAATCACAAATTTTCGTTTCCCACAGACGGCGCCAGTGATCGATCTTATTTTCGTAAGGTAATTAACGAGCACAAATCAAGGAATTAATGAACACGAAAATAAAGGAACACGAGGGATTTACGTGGTTCGATCTATTGTGATAGATCTACGTCCACGGGCGGAAAGAGTATGGATCTTTATTGCTTGTATGAGTAGTGATTACAAGATTGTTCCCCCCTTCTCAATCTATTCTAAGCCCCTATTTATAGGTAATTACATGGAGTTTGACTATAATACAAAGTCTTCTCCTATTTGGACTCTAGCTTGATCCTCTTATTAGGGATAGACACCGAGCTTCTATATCTCTCTTGAAGCTTGAGTTGTAGTCGATGTAGGAGTTGCCTTGATGAAGAAATCTCTTTGAAGTGGGCCGAGCTGCGTGGGCCGAGCTGAACTGTCGGAGCCCAATTATATTGGGCTTGATGCTTGGGCCTAGGAGCTGGGCCATATCCTATCAAGTACCAATTTTGCCATTATATTCTATTAACTAATTAGAATTGGTATATACAGTTGGAAGTGTGTATTCATATTTCAATAATTTTAATTTATAATGAATTAATTTAATTCAATAATTATTTTTTAGGGTTCACCCATCCAATTAGGGTTTATAATTATTTTTTAGCATTTAATTGAATTTTTGTTAGTTTAAAAAAATAAAAAAAATACGGAGTATAAAAAAATTCAGAATTTTAATTTATAAATATCTATTATAATTTATAGTGGTATAATATTTTTTAAAACTTTATAAAAAATATATAATTAAAATTAATAGTCTGTAGAAATTAAATTAATCTATTCCTATTCTTTTTTATAGATTACTGAATATACTAATAATATAAGGGCAAATTTGGTACTAAATGCAAAATATGACTATTATTATACATTTTATTTATCAATGACTATTTTAATCCTTTTACTTATTAGAATGACTATTTTGGTCACTATCTCTAATTTATTTATGGGGCTAAAAATATTCTACCTTAGTAGAGATAAAAAAACCAAATTTTGCCCCAAATTTAAAAACACACAAATTATACCCAAGTTTGAGATGAACTTCCCAACATACCCCTAAATTTAAAAAATGGTAAAAAAAATTGAAACATACCATTTGAAACAGAAGAAAAAGAAGAAGAAGAGGATTCCGGCGAAACCCTAGCTCATCCCCTCTCAGTCTCTTTCTCTCTCTACTTCCCGGCGAAACCCTAGCTCCTCCTCCGACGAAGAATAGCGCACTGCCGTTTCTCGCAGCCCCTGACATGGCGACGCGAAGTTCGAAGAGACTCCGACAAGAGATTGAAGCAGAAACATCAGGCACGCCGGAGAAGATGCAATTAACCACTGGGCTTTGTTCTCCTCAAAAATACGAAGAGATGAAGGGGTGGTTCGCTCGTATTGGTGAAGAAACGAGGGAGAAACACGCCGGAGAAGATGAAGCTGTCGGAAAATCGCGAGTTGTACGGTAAGAAATAGTAAGAAATGGTAAGAAATTAAATAATAGGTAAGAAATCGCGAGTTGTGGACCGGTGGTAAGAAACAATGTCAATTCTGACCACATAAAGTTTGCAATAAGAATTGACACTATTCTTACATGATCTACTCGGGGACGATTCCAGAACTACATCTTGAAAACAATGACAAAACTTACTTCATAAATTCCAGCAATAAGAATTGAAATTATTCTTACAAAATCTACTAAGGACAATGACAAATCTTACCATATAGAGAAAAATAATATTGTAGCTCCTTACAATAAAGAAAAACGGTGGACATATTTTTGCATATGAACATGTAAGAGATAATCCAATTCTTGTGATCAATGTGTAAGAATTGATACATTTCTATGCAACTTTTTAATTTGAGTTGTACGGTAAGAATGGTAAGAAACGGCAAGAATTGTAAGAAATGGTAAGAAATTAAATAATAGGTAAGAAATCAAATAATATATAAGAATTGATACATTTTCTATCTTGATTAACATCGAATAAACGATGGACATATTTTTATATGTATGATCATGTAAGAAATGATCTAATTCTTGCGATGTCGCGAAATCGCGAGCTATACGCCGGCGGTAAGAAATCGTGAGTTTGTGCATTAGTGGTAAGAACTGTAAAAAATGGTAAGAAATGCTAATTAGCGCCGCTGTTGCTAAGAATTTATCAAATTCTTATCGTCTCTGAAACTTTCGATAAGAAATTGTTTGTTCTTACCTTTCTATGGATGCTTTCGGTAAGAAACGGTGGACATATTTTTTGTGTATAATTATGTAACAAATGATTCAATTCTTACAATAGATATGTAAGAAGAGATACATTTCTATCTAGATGAATATAGAAGAAATGATGAGCATATTCTTTGTGTATGATTATGGAAGAAATGATCAACTTTTTGCGATATATACGTAAGAATTGATATATTTCTGTCTAGATTAACATCGAAGAAACAAATCGCTTATTTTGGTGGAGAAATGAGAGAGAGACACGCCGGAGAAGATGAAGTCGTGAAATCGCGAGCTGTACGACGGCGGTAAGAAATCGCAAGTTTGTGCACTAGTGGTAAGAATTGTAAGAAATGGTAAGAAATGCGAGTTAGCGCTGCCGTTGGTAAGAATTTATCAAATTCTTATCGTCTCTGAAACTTTTGATAAGAAATTGTTTGTTCTTACCTTTCTATAGATGCTTTCGGGTAATTCTTATAGTAATTGGTTGATTATCTTGATTTATTAGGGTTTCCTTCGATTAACAAGCTTTATATTAGGGTTTGCTTTTTTTATGGTTATGGTGTGAGAAAATGGGGTAACTGTTATAGTAATTGGTTGATGTGATTCTACTGGCAGATTGTGGTGGGATAATATGCTCGGGCTTAGGCTAAATCGGGAGATTCATGCAAAAAGTGCTAGATTTAATATGCTAGGTCTTAGGATTCGCTTTAATAATTTGCAAAAATGTTATTGTGATTAGTAAAAATTGTGTGTTTGTGGTAAGAAAATATGTTATGCTTAGCGTATGAGGTTAGAAATTGTAATACCTGTTAGGTTTTAAGTAGTTCTCAGTGATTAGTAAATTGTAAGAAAAAATGTTCCTGTGATTAGTAAGAATTGAATTGTGTGTTTGTGGTAAGAAATTTTGTTATGCATAGAAATTGTAAGAAAAATGTGTTCCCATGATTAGTAAGAATTGTGTGTTTGTGGTAAGAGTTATATGATGCTTAACGTATGGGAAAGAAAAAATGTTCCCGTGATTAGTAAGAATTGTGTGTTTGTGGTAAGAATTGTGTGTTTATGGTAAGAAATTGTGTTATGCTTAGAAATTATAAGAAAAAATGCCCTTGCGCTTAGTAAGAATTGTATATTTGTGGTAAGAATTATATGATGCTTAACATATGAGGTAAGAAATTAGTATGATGGGTAATTTTTACTATGAATTTGAATTCTTACAGTCGATTATGCATCTTGATTTCAGGTTGAATGGGATTATGAGAGAATCCAGCTTCTGCATAAGCCACATAAATTAATCCCAGCCGGTTATGAATCAATGGCAGGGGACGTGAACGCAGTGCTGCGGACATTGCCATTGTCTAAGTCTGAATTGTTTCAAAACTCAGCGATGGGCAAGTACACGAGGCTTGATGGCTTCACAATTAGGGGCTGCAATATGCTTCACTACGTTGTGTGCCATCAGGTGACTCCGAAACCAAACTTTGATCCTACATCTTTATGGCAAAATTAATCGGGTTTGCGAATTTCTTACCTTTGCATGATAAGAATTGTCGAATGCGTCATGAGAATTGTGGATTTCTTACCTATGCTTGATAAGAATTGTCATACGTGTGATAAGAATTTCCATATGCATGATAAGAATTACCTTGTTTTTTTTATACATTTGTGATCAATTCTTGTTGTGCCTATGCATGTAGGGCGGAAGGCATACTGCGAGCTAAGCAAAGGGGACAGTGCTCTCTATAACATGAGATATGTAGAGAAGTTCTTATGTAAGCAAAGCAAACCAAGGGGTATGGAGAACGCAGATGAAATCGCCAAATACCGTCATCATGTGGCAAAGTCAATCTATGGTCACAGTACCAGTGCAACGTCAATCCAGATGTTAATATCGGATGTGCAAGAAATTTTTTGTATATTTGTTAATGTATTTCAAGTTCACCCAAAAAAATACACTACAAACTTTTTTTTGTTGGGCTATATCGAAGAAAAGATGATCATTTTTATTTTTTTGGAAATGATCAAATTCTTATGCTTTAAATGTAAGAATTGATACATTTCAGCCTAACTTAAAACCGAACGATGAAAGGTGGGGATATTTTTTGTTTATGATTGGGTAAGAAAATGATGCAGTTCTTTTGGCACTATGTGTATATGATCGAGTAAGAAGTGATTAAAATTCTTGCCATGTACATATACAAGTTCTTACCAAACTTATGCTTCTCTTTGTAGGAATTGCCAAATCTTGTGTGTTGTTACTAGTAAGAAATACTTTAATTCTTGCGCTATATATGTAAGAATGCATACATTTCTGACTAGATTAACATCGTGCAAAGTGGTAAAAATAATTTTGCTATATGATCGAGTAAGAATTGGTTAAATTCTTGACATCGGCGTGTGCAAAATCTTACTGGCTTGCGCTTCTAGGTGAAAGAATTTGCGAAAAAGAATTGTCCGACTACCACGTGATGAGAATTGCCATATATTTGATAAGAATTGAGGATTTCTTACCTTTGTATGATAAGAATTGTGGATTTCTTACCTCTGCTTAATAAGAATTGCCGTATGGATAAAAATTTTCATATGCGTGATAAGAATTGCATTGTTTTTTTATATGTTTGTGATCAATGTCTTGTTATGTCGTATGCATGTAGGGCGGAAGGCATTGTTATTACAGTTTTGACTAGTAAGAAATATTTTTGGTATATGTTCGAGCAAGAATTGGTTAAATTCTAGACATCGGCATGTGCAAAAATATATTCGCTTGGGCTTCTGTGTGTAAGAATTTTCAAAAATTCCGTGTGTAGTTACCAGTAGAAACTATTTAAAGTGATACGTACTGCCATTAAAAACGAAAAACTTAATAGCAAAATAAACAAACTGCATATATAAGCATTTAACCAGAAAGAGAACCATTAATTCTTACACATACACGCTATTATTTCATTACAAAATAGACTTGATCCCTAATTTAAGCACTCAACCCTACATAACATAGCAAGTCAAAAATCGAGTAACCCATCAAATTAATCAAACGATTACTGTAAGAATCATCAATTTTTTTTTTTGAAAAATAACTAATTTCTTACTAAATAGAAGCACATCAACTAATTACTGTAAGAATTACCCGATTTTCTTACCCATGCTTCAGGAAATCCACCCAAACAATATGCATTGCCAAAGAGGGAATAAAAACCCTCTGCTCCTGCAGATTCCCTATTTTCATCTTCAATTCTGCATAAATCAGATGAGGAATTATCTATCTTCACAATTGGCATCCTCAAGATCCGTAGACATAATGAGAGAGAGAGAGACATAATAAGAGAGAGACAGGTTGAGAGAGAGAGAGAGAGAGAGATGAGGTATGAGTTTGTAGTCTCCTTTTCCACAGACCCTAGGTCTTGACGTCGAGGACGACGGCATTTATGGCCAGCTCGCCGCCGGCGCTCGTTGCATCAATTTCCGCGACCAGGATGACCGCCGGATCTGCCACGACAGCCTCCTCACCTACTCCGTCGACGTCATCTTCTGCATCGTAGCAACCACCATCACCTACAACTATGTGGACATCGAGAGAAGGGAGATAAGAGGAGGGAGAGAGAAAGAGGGAAAAGCCTGTAGGATTTTTAGAGAGAGAGAGAGAGAGATTGAAATTGAAGAATGACGGCTGGAGAAGAAAGAAAAGGGAATAGGGTTTAGGAGAGAGAAAGGGTATTTTTGGAACATTACTTGAAAGTTGGGTAGAATTTGATGTTTTTTAAGTTTTAGTTAAATATTGATTTTCTTAAGTGTAAGGGAGTATATGGGTATTTCCTCTTCTATTAACATATAATAATGGGCACTCTTATAATATGTTTCTTGAGCTGCCTTTTAACATAGTTCATTTATTATCGTAGACTAGGAAAAGTCGCACGCATTAGTTCATTAGTTGTTGTTTTTTTTTTTAGTCAATCTATTAATTAGTACTAGCTACTTATTTATACAAGCTGAGGCGGCATATGCATGCGTGGTTGAGGTGAGTTGATGTTGCCATTGCCATTGCCATTGCTTTTATGTTGAGGGAAACTATCACACTTGTGACAGCTAGCATCAACTATTGAAGCTCTTTATTATTATTATTATTATTATTATTATTATATTCACTATTTCTTAGCCCAATGATACCAAACCACTAAAGACTAGACAAAATCTAATCGTAGTCCACGGACACCAATATTAAATTATTAATTAATGATATTAAAATTCCAACGATCGAGGTTGGGAAGAATTGTTCGGCTTTCATATAAAACTATATAAAACTAGTATTGCACCCCGTGCTATACACCGGATGTCACAGATGTAAGTAAATTAATACTATTAAAAAAGAAATTGAATAAATAAAATATAAAGATAATTTAAATAGATTTTAATAATTCATTATATTTAAAAGAAATTTTAAAATAATAACACATCAACAACAATAAACAAATAATGTGGGTAAATTGTTATTCTTAGTAAAACTCTCTCGAAAATAACTTTAATTGACTACATCATTTAGATAAGAAAAAAAATTATATAAATATATTAAAATATAAACACAAGCATATAAAAGTAAATAAACTAAATCAAACAAAACCTTGCTTACCGTTGACAATTTCACTAAATTAATATAGTCGGAGGTATCTATTAGAATCACTGTAAGATAACCATGACCCCAAGATCGAGTATTTGTTTGTTTCAATATGGGGCAACGATTCAACTTAACTAATCTATCTAATTTGTTTGGGTTCAATTTTCACTATTGACGTGTGGAGTATTTTTTCTATCTTCATGTATGGTAGAATTTGACCTATGTGTGAAGTTGAATTGCCTGTGTGTATGTGATGAGCTAATACATTTTTCAAAATAAAAATAAAATTGTGAAAGATATGAAATATCAATAAAATTTATAATATTTAATTACAAATTGCAAACCAAATATTAGACCCTAATCTATGAATATAATATTATTAAAAGTAGGTTGCATTTTGGCGGCAACTTCCTTTATAAGCCACTACTTGGCTTTTATATATATAATAATATAGATATAGATAGATAGATACCATATATATTAGTATTATTTAGAACCCAACTGCTTGATAAAGAATTCTGAGCTACCCAAAATAATTCGTTTTCATTCCTTGAATTAATTGACATTTATTTGTCCTTTTTCCATGCACCAGTCTTAACATAAAGAACGCTATTATTTTCTGAAAGTTTGTGTTCACATCAATATTTCAATTTCTCGCAGTAATCATAGAAAACAAAACCTTTTCTAGTGTAATGGAGATTGATTGAGAATGTGCATAATTCCAAATGGGTAAATCCCCATTTACTCCTCACAGCCCCCTCTATTAAAAATAAATTAAAAATTATATCGATTTTACTAATTTACCCTTCAGCCCCAAATTAAATTAATGGAATTCTGCAGCATACAACCACAATGTAATCGTGCAGCCCCCAAATAATAATCACCAATAACCCCTTGAATAATAATCGCTTGTCGTCCGAGGCAATTTCGTTGATCGACGATGCATATATATCTCCTTTCATGATATTCACCAATTTATAATTCATAGGTTCATAGTTATATTGATTATTAAGAACTTACGAAAATAAGGCCAACTCATTGACTATCGTATAGTATATAATTAAACTGATGAAAAGCAAAAAGAACAAGGCCATTGAATTAGAGCAAATGGTTTCCATTGAAAAATAATTTGTTAACTCATGGAGTAGGGAGCACAAAAAGGCGTGCTAGAAAATAATTTACAAACAAGACCTGCTACTCCTTCACCACGAAATATGTCTCTCATGTAGCTGCAAGCATATTTCTCGGCATCGATGTCCTCCTCACTGGAAGAAAATCTCTACGACACATTTTTCGTTTTCTCTTAATTCTAGGGTTAGGTTAAGCGATTGTGTTCTCCAAGATATGAAAAATAACTTGGGGGTTGTGCGATTCTACTTTTTCCAAGTTTCCGCCTCTTCCTACATTGTGGCTATATGCTGCAGTCATTCGTCAATTAATTTGAGGCTGAAGGGTAAATTAGTAAAATAATTATTATTTTTAATTTATTTTTAATAAATGGGCTGTGAGGAGTAAATGAGGGGTTGTGGATAGAATCACCCATTCCAAATAAACTGCCTCATTGCTTCCATATTTTGCTTCTAGTCCCACCTATAAAAAAATAAAAAAATTGCGGCATATATATATATATATATATATATATATATATTATTAGACAAACACAACATACTCACACGCACCCGGGGTGACTCAAACCCCAATTGCGGCATATATATGATAATTGAGAAATGATCAAAGCATTAATAAAAACATGTAAAACAAATGCATCCACATTGCTTTTACAATAACCATTCAACCACTCCCACCAGAATCTATGCAAGAATTTAATCCACAAATGGGGGGAAATAATATAATAAGTATATAAATTTCTAACGATCAGATCATATATAGGCTTTGTAAGGAAAAAATTAAAAAGATATATACATATTAAATATATATGAATCTCAAACATAAGGTTTTTGAAGTATTTTTTTAATTTTTAGGGTTATTTGCATGTATGATGGTATTTTGATGTTTAATACAAACTTAAAAAACTTAGTTTGGCAATACATCAATAAATTAGAAAAGGACTAGAGGGCTTGTATTAATTCTTGTGTTAAAAGACTGTAGGACTTCTATTTTGTTGTATTAACGAGGTGAAGTTTGAACTAGTTTATTAGAATATTTTTAGTACCATACAATGTTCTAAAAGTCGCTACTAAAAGTCGCTAGGTTATCGGACAGTGGGGGGATCAGACTAATGCCTAAGCGGGAGTTTAAGTGGGGCTTAGACGAATTAGAACTATAATACTTATTTATTTACGTAAAAATACATTGCCTCAACTTATCGGTTCAACAAAAGCCGAAACCGAGTTTTGGTTCCTAATCAATTTCAATTTGATGGGAGCTCAACGGTTCGGGCTGCGATTCATTCTTCATTATCAGATTTTTTCAGTTTATCAGTTAGGCCAATTCAATTTGATTTATGGCTAAATTGATTGTGTGCATCGTTCTAAACCGTGCATCACATGAGTGCAAAATATATGTATGTGTGTTCGCAATCAATTGTTTTGTTGGATACATTACTCAATATAAGTTATATATTATTTATGTTTTAAGAAAAATATGTTGGACTATTAATAATAACACTCGAATGCATGACTTAAAAAAAATCTATCTATATATATATATATATATAATAGCAAAATAAAGGTCGATCAACCACGATTTTTCTTGATTATTTTGCTAAATTCTCATAATTTTGCATAATTAATCAATATTTAATACAATATTAATATATATTTGTATAGAATTTCAATTTAAATAGAAGTCTAATAATTTAAATAAACATCACTTATTATAATTATAATTAATAAGTGAAATAATTTATTAATTATTTATCCCTAACACTGTTACTAATTTAAAATATATCTCTATAATATTTTTATCAAATATTGAATACATTATAGATATTTAAATATAAGGCGGTGGACGAAAATATATGTCCTATTGACATAAATAATTGATATTGTTTATTGCTGGAAAAATAGACCTAAAAATGTAGTAATAGCAAATAAATGTCAATTAATCTTGAATTCTTTTGATTATTTTGTTAAATTCCCATGGTTTTGACTTATAATTAATAATTTAATCCAATTAATTTATAATAAGGACTTCAATCCCACATCGATTTTTTTATATAAATTCATCAATAGAGCACTTATATAAATAAATCTACATATCTTCCCAACAAAATTCATCTTTAATTTGTGGAACTTCATCACTTGAAACGGTATACAGAAATATATACAAAATTTAGATTATTGGCAGTGGAACGTATAATATATATAGATATAGATATGAGGAAATACCTCCATATACCCTAACTCTCTTAGTGAATACAAATTATAACCAAAACTTAAGAAATAACAAATTATACCCAACTTTGAGGTGTGTAGACCAAAACACCCCTCCTTTTATGTTTTCTCACTCTTCTCCCTCACGTTTATTCTCTCTTTTTCTCAGATTTATTTTCTGTGCTCTCCTGTCACTCTTCTGTCTTCTCTCTCGTCTCTTTCTCGATTCAAAATTCATCCACCTCCACCTGCATCATCTGCTGCCACCCTCCTCAGTCGCCGGAGCTAGCCGGAGCTTCCCTCTTCTGTGAAACCCTCTTCACGTCAGCATCTCCATGGCATTCCTCTGGTTTATTTGTGCGATTTGATTTAGGGTTTTGAGATTTATTGATTCAGTCGGAAGCTTTGCTGGAGGCGGCGGCGAGCGCGAGCGCCGGCGGCAAGCTGGCCGTTGACGTCATCATCCTCGACGTCAAGACTTAGGGTTTGTGGCGACGGCGTGGTTAGTTGGCGACGACGTGGTTAGGGTTTCACGATACGAGGCGGTGAGAGTGGGGGAGAGGGGATTTGTTATGTTTAGGGTTTGCCTTTTTCGGTCGTTGGTCCCCGTCAACGATGGCGCTCGCGGCCGGAGTCGTGGGTTGCGGTATGTTGATGTAGATTTCTTCTTCATTTCGTGTTATACAAATCCTCTTTGCCTTTTTATTGTTGTTTGTATGTTACATGTGTATATCTGTATTGTGTTGAAGGAGACGAGCTCGGCGGCGGTTGTCGGAATAATTTTCCAGGCATCCTCTCTCGTTCGTATGTGTTCTGGTAAGGAGATTTTGTTGAATGTACGGACATATATTACATGTGGTAAGGAGAAGCAATAAATACATGTGGTAAGAAATCAGGCATACATTACATTATTAGGTCGTAAGAAATGGTTCAATTCTTACCGATCCGCTGCGAACTCATACACAGAAGAAGATTTTCAAGAGCACATGCATAACCTGTAAAAATTAGCTCCGGGAGCATATGCGAAGCTTATGGGAATTGGTCCGATGAGATGGGCATCATGCAAATGCCCTATGAGGCGGTATGCATTTGGAACATCAAATGCCGTTGAGTCGTTAAATGGGCGTTTGAAATGGGCTCAAAATTTGCCAATTACTTTCTTATTGGAGTACGCTCGTAACATGATGCAAGCTTGGTTTTATCAGCGTAGGACAAAAGCTGGAGATAGGGTCAATGAGGTGTCGGAGAATGCAGAAAAAAGATTGGGCTTTGTGACCGCGAAAGGCAATTCTTATGGTGTTGAGCTGATATCTGATTCAAAGTTCAATATCATTTCAGGTACGAAGAGCCATATCGTGGACCTGCATAACAGGGAATGCTCGTGCAAAGTTTTTCAGATGGACTGTAACGCCCCGTATTTTCCATCTACTTTAGAAATGATTAAGTATAATTATTCTCTTTAGTAATAGCACTTGTGTATAATGGATTGTTTAAAGGATAATCTTTTATAAATCAAGTAGCTACTTGATTTCCAATGTTTTTCAAGTGAATTAGCAAATAAAATCAAGTTGAAGCTTGATAATAAAATGATATTTTACTAAGTAGTAAAATTATTATTTTATTTAAGTTAACTAACTAAATCGATTCAAGTATTTCGATTATTCTTCACGAGATATATATATATTAGTGTGTTATCGGGCCAAGCCCAAGTCACAAATTCGATTGGGCCGAGCCCATTAGCCCAATTGATTATGGGACTAAGTCCACTACTCACTCAAGAAATAATGACAAGCCAATTTAGCAAGGAAATGCTTGCAGCCGAAAATCCATCTATATATATATATATATTACAACTTTACAAGTATAATGTAAATTACAAAAGCTTCAAAGTCAACAATAGTGTGCTACTACTATCAATGAAGATACAAAAACAATAGAGTAATAAGTTTACTTTTACACGGTTTTAATAAAAGAAAAAGGGCGCAACACATCAATCTCTTCTTCTGTAGCAAGTCAGCTACAAATATAGCCACACTCGAGCCCCAAAACCTGCAAAAATAAGTGTTATATCAAGCAGGAGAAGATTCAGGGGGATTTTGTGCAGAGTTTTCATAATGACAAGCCAAGTTAACTACAACTTATATACACCCTCTACCTCAGCCATTTCAAACATTCATACACTCCACCGAAATTTCCAAACGCACAACTTAGAGGTTGAGAGAGTGTGAAGAGAGAAGGAGCAGCTAGAAGGAGAAAAGGAAAAGAAGTAGCTAGCTACAACAACCATCATCTTCAAGGTAACCATCTTAGAGCCTCAAATTCATGAAGCATGTTTCCATTTCAAATCCCTAACTAGAAACCCAACTACTCTAAGCAAATAAGCATGATTTGATAATATCTCAACATGAACGCAGCAGGCTTAATTCCCTTCTTAAGAAATTGCTATCAACTTGTATGCAAATCCATAATCACCTACTATTCAACTACTACGCAAGCATGATGCTTCAAAACTCTTAACTTATAGCTAGGAACAAAAAGCACACATCCTCATAATCTTTCTGAAAACCTGAAGAGCCCAGCACTAGTTTCCACAACCAAAATCAGTTTTCATGAACAAAGCAAGAACTGAAAGTATATGTATTTATATTCTACTCCACCTTGCATAAACAATCCAAAATCAGAACCTAAGCTTATTCCAGAACAGTAAACACGCATACACTTTCTAATTTCTAAAATCACAAATCAAAAGCAAGAGTTAGAAAGCGAGGAATTCGAACCTCCGTCGAGGCTTTGAGCCTCGACGGTGAAGATGCTGCAGCGGCTGAAGCTGAGCGGAGAAAAGAGCCTCTGCAAGGCATCAATTCACCCCCATCGTCACGAAGGCAACGTCCCTGTCGTCGCAGCACCGGAACCTGCAAAATCTGAGAACGAGAATCAGTAACTTCCTTAAACACTAATATTAATAAGAATAAATTACAATAAGAAAGAAGGCGACATTTGTAGCCATTGTTGGCGGCAACCTCGCCACCATTAGAAATCGAGAGAAGAAAAGGGAGGAGAATGTCCCCTAAGTTCAGAACTTAGGGATTTTAATTTAGGGACGAGCCCTAGGGAAGAAGAAGCTCGCGGCCGCAGGAGTTGCACCGCCGGAGAAGAAGCACGCGCGGGCGGAGAAGGGGTCGTTGAACGGCTCCCCGCGGCGGCGGCGGCTTTTTGTATGATGTCTATCTGCTATTGGCTATGCCAATGTTATTTAATCGAATTCGGGTCCCTGTATGGCCAGCTGCTATACTTGGATTAGTGTACACAGTGGTCGAATTGTCTAGTGTGACGATCGATCAGGTGACGAGTGAGGTGGCCACCTCCTCGGGCACCACAGGTCGGATATGGTGGATTACTAAAGAAATTGGACTGCGCAGTCACTTTTGAGAACTAAGAGATTTTAGTGAACATAGACTTATTAAGCAAAACCCTATGTTTCACTCAGTATATGGATGACAATAAAATTAGTTTTGGGCAAAGTGTTCACTGAGTACAATTTGTACTTAGCCCTATGCATTGTTTTTAATGTGCAGGTTGAGCAGGTTGAAGCGGAGTGACCAGCGGAGCTTTTGTCAATTTAGTGAAGATTTAGTTGTTGATAACTCTTGGTAATACATGTCTTCATACATGTATTTATAACCATACTTCCGTTGCGTACACTCTGATGTTCTTAAAGTTCATTTTATTTAGATGTATTCTGAGTCAGAATCATGACAAGCATTGTCATACTTTATCAGTTATAAGTATCAGATTATCTAGAAATGAGATTGCCCTGAGAGTCGATTCAAGAAATGTTCTTCATTTATCCATTACTTCATATTCATATTTTATAGTCACGAATTTATCAAGCTTAGCTATTTAATTAGCAAAGTGCGGTCGTGACATGGACTTATTCCCATGCTCCCACGACACAAGAGACAATGGTAAGAATTTAAATAGTAATAATTAAAATATCAAATGGATATCCTAATAATTCAAATGCAATAGTAAGAATTGTACTGATGAACAATGAAAGTAAGAATTCATATACCTAAGGTAAGAATTGACATCTCATAGGTAAGAATTCAATATACCTAAGGTAAGAATTGACATATCCTAGATAAGAATCCGATATATGGCTACTTAAGGTAAGAATTGACCCATCATAGGTAAGAATTCAATATGTGGCTATACGCGGTAAGAATTGACATATCATAGGTAAGAATTCAATATATGATATAACAAAGAATAATAGCATTTGTTCTTACAATGTATATCATTTAATTTTGTCAGTTCTTACATTGGATACTAATATTGGATTCTATTGTAGATACAAAAAGCAGTCTCATGTTGCGTATGTTCATGCATATTATTCGACTCGTACGTGGCGTGAGATATACGCATCGGAGGTCATGCCGGTGCCCAACCCTAGTGATAGCTCATATTGAATCTAGGGTTGTTGGTACTTCGAAAAACCCTAGTCAAGCAGGGCGACCGAAGGTGAAGAGGATACCTTCCGGAGCTCATATGCCACAAAAAGAAGTACCAACTAAAGACGTCCCATCCAAAGAAGTACCAACCAATGAGGCAATCCCAACCAAGGGAGATCATATGTGTTCTCGATGCCACCACAAAGGGCATTACTCAACTACGTGCGAAGCATTTATATAGTTTCCACACAAGGAAGTAGTTGTGGGTAATCAATTAGGTGAAAAGCACCGGCGTAAACCTAAGAAATGTGGCATATGTGGTGTCCCTGGACACACTCACAAAACTTGTACGGATCCCAACAGGTTTGCGTAGATTTTGTTAGGCGCTGTCCTTGAAATTTAAAGTAAGAATATTCGCAATTTGTTATTGCAAGTCATTTTGCTGTATAACATTTGGACATGAATTATCAAGATTTCTTGATGAGAAATATGTAATTCCCACCACATAGAGGTTAGAATTACGTTAATCTTATCACGTAACGGTGAAAATTATGTAATTCTTACTATTTAGTTGTAAGAATATTTTGAAAAAACATCGTCAATTCCAATTGCAGTTCGTATTCCCTCATCATCATTTTTGAAAAACGCGGTGGGGCAACGTGTATGTGTATTATTATGTAAGAACTGAATCAATTCTTGCCTTCAAGTAGTGAGATTTGTGTATTATTATGTAAGAACTGAATCAATTCTTGCCTTCAAGTAGTAAGATTTCTTACTTGCTTTTCATGCCGATATAGTAAGAAATGATCAAATTTCTTGACATGTATATGTAAGAATTGATACAGTTCTGACTGGATTAATATCAATCGTAAATGGTGGTAATATTTTTTTGTGTTATGGTTGTGTAAGAAAATGATGCACTCCTATTGCCTCGATGTTAAAAAAATTCATGGATTTCACATCATCTCATCGTCATATGCGAAACAGTGTTCATGTGTATGTGTATGATCCTGTAAGAAGTGATTCACTTCTTGCCATGTAGTTGTGCAAACTTCTTAGTGAATCTTAATTTCTATTGAGTAAGAAGTAAATCACTTCTTACAGAATCATACACATACACATAAACACTATTTTTTAAATGTCGTTGAGTAAACGTGAAATATATGAATTCTTTTCACATGGAGCCAATAGAAGTGTATCATTTTATTTTACAACCTTAAACAAAAAAATATTTCCACCATTTTTACGTTCAATGTTAATCTAGTCAGAAATACATCAATTCTTACATATAAATCATAAGAACTTCATCATTTCTTATCATATCGGAATCAAAATCAAGTAAAAAGTCGTTGAACTACAAATAAGAATCGGGATCAGTTTCTTATCATTTCTTATGCATTATTTTCAGACACAACCCACTATTATGTTCGATGTTTAATCGAATCAGAACTGTATGAATTCTTATATATATGTCGCGAGAATTTTATCATTTCTTACCATATCGGAATTAAAATACAGTAAGAATTCGGACATCTAGAAGGGAAGAATTGAATCAGTTATTACAGAATCATACACATACACAATCTCCACCGTTCTTCAAAATGATGATGAGGAAATAGGAAATCCATGATTTCTTACACATGGAGCCAATTGAAGTGCGTCATTTTCCTCACACAATCATGAACAAAAAATCGCTCCACCACTACGTTCGATGTTAATCTAGTCAGAAATGTCTCAATTCTTACATGTCTATCGTAAGAATTAGATCGTTTCTTACCATATCGGAATCAAAAAGCAAGTAAGAACTGTCTAACTTTTCTTCTAAATACCCCAACAAAAAAAGTGTGTAGTGTATGTTTTTAGGGCGACCTAGAAATACATTAACAAATATACAAAAAATATCTTACACAGCCACGTTCATACGCATCTTGCTCACTCGGTAATATCATCGGTATTTGAGGATGCACTTGTGCTGTGACCATAGATCTCACTCGATAATATCATCGGTATTTTGAAGACGGTATTTGGCGATTTCATCCTGGTTCTCCATACCTCTTCGTTTGCTTTGCTTACGTAAGAACTTCTCTATATATCTCATGCAGTAAAGAGCACTGTCACCTTCGCTCAGCTCGTGGTAGGCCTTCCGCCCTACATGAACACGACATGGAAAGAATTGATCACTAACGTACAAGACACGTTGCAATTCTTACTACAAGAGGTAAGAAATGATTCATTCTTATCACACATAGACAACAAGAGGTAAGAAATTCTTGATGGTGTGTGATAGTACCTGTAGCCTCCACAAAGGTAACCTCCCACTGCCCGTACTGCGGATTTTTGATTTTGTTCTTCTTGAAGTACCATATTGCTTTTGCAATCTGGGGTACGAGTTAGGCCATCAAGTTGTCTGCTTCAGATAAGAATTCAAAACTTAAGTGTAAGAATTGAATAGAAATTCAAATATAATAGAAATTCAAATATATTTTAAAGAATGTAAGAATTTACATAGAGTAAGAAATCATTTACATAGAATATAAATTCACATGTAATAGAAATTTACTTAGAGTAAGAAATCATTTCTTTAGAGTAAGAATTCACGATTATTTATGAGTGAGATTTTAAATACATTATAAGCATGCACACAAAGTGCTGCGTTCAAGTCAAAAGAAGAATGCACACAGTAAGAATCAGTAATTCAATTACAGTAGCAAGAATTCCCAAATCCAATTACAGTAAGAAATAATTTTCTTAGAGTACGAATATTTATGAAGTCGTGTGCTCCAGGTAAGAATTCTGAACTAAAGAGTAATAATTATTTCTTAAAGAGTAAGTTCCAAGTAAGAATTAAAAACTTATGAGTAAGAATTCATGAAGATCCATGCTTCATATAAGAATTCAAATCATAACAGTAAGAATTGAATTGAAATTCAGAAAACATACTATTCAAATTTAGAAAACAATGGAGTAAAAAATCATTTACACAGAGTAAGAATTCATCAAGATATCTGCTCCAGGTAAGAATTCAGAATTTTAAGTGTAAGAATTGAATAGAAATTCACATATAATATAAATTCACAAAGATGTAAGATACAAGTAAGAATTAAAAACTTATGAGTAAGATTTCATGAAGATCTATGCATCAGATAAGAATTCAAATCATAATAGTAAGAATTGAATTGAAATTCAGAAAACATACTATTCAAATTAAGAAAACAATGGAGTAAGAAATCATTTACACAGAGTAAGAATTTATCAAGTTGTCTGCTTCAGATAAGAATTCAAAACTTAAGTGTAAGAATTGAATAGAAATTCAAATATAATAGAAATTCAAATATATTTTAAAGAATATAAGAATTTACATAGGGTAAGAAATCATTTATAAGTGGGATTCATTTATGTGGCTTATGCAGCAGCAAGATTCTCTCATAATCCCACTCAACTGTAAGAATTGAAATTCATAGTTAGAATTAACGATTCTATTGATTTCTTACTCCATTCAAACAATTCTTATAGTAAACACACAAATCTTACAACAGTAAGTCTCTAAAAATAATCGCTCAATTTAGTAAGTGCTGTATGACAAGAACCCTAAAATAGGATTTCACATTTTTTCTTACTCATGCGATAAATAACAGGTTTCTTAGCACAATCACACAATTCTTACTGTCAGTAATAATGTAACTTAGGTATTCATAGTAAGGATCTACCATCCTATTAATTTCTTACACGTACAAACATTTCCAAAACCACAAATACTCAATTCTTACCCCATGCGAAAATAACATGTTTTCTTACCCCTAAAAAACCCAATTTCTAATTGTCTTAAATAACTCAAACCTAATAGAAACGAAAGTCCTAGCATATTAATCAACCACTTTCCTTACTATGGCAAGAAATGATCACAAACATATAAGACTTGAGGCCATTCTTGCCAAGTTGATGCAATAAATACGCAATTCTTATCACACATTGACAACAATAAGACATTTCTTATCAGATGAAAATGACAAGAAATATGACTGTAATAATTACAATTTCTTATGATATACATTAAGTATCACATAAGTTCTTACTGTAATCACACAATTCTTACTCATCTTTTTATTGTTTTGCAAACTATTCAAGATAATCAACCAATTACTATAACAATTACCCGAAAGCATCTATAGAAAGGTAAGAACAATCAATTTCTTACCGAAAGTTTCAGAGACGATAAGAATTTGATAAATTCTTACCAATGACAGCGCTAACTCACGTTTCTTACCATTTCTTACAATTCTTACCACTGGTGCACAAACTCGCGATTTCTTACTGCCGCCGTACAGCTCGCGATTTCGCGACTTCATCTTCTCCGGCGTGTCTACCCCTCATTTCTCTATCAAAATGAGCGAGCCACCCCTTCATCTCTTCGTCTTTTCGAGGAGAACAAAGCCCAGTGGTCAATTGCACCACATGGGCTCCGTCGGAGCCGGCGTCTTCCTCTTTTTCTTCCTTTTTTTTGGCTGCTCCGGAACCGGCGGATTTTCCTCCGGAACTGCTTCACGGTTGCGCTTGGAACTTCTAGTCGACATACCTGCAAAGAGAAACGGTGGGCGGAGTCCGGTGGTCGTCGGAGCAAGCCTAGAGTTTCTTGGCGGAGGAGGTTGAAGAAGGGATGATGGGTCTCGTTTTTTAAAATTGGGGGGGGGGGGCTGATTTGAAAATTGGGGTGTGAAATTAGTTTGGGGCTTTTTGAATTCAGGGGTATTTTTGGGAGTTTACACCAAAATTGGGTATAATTTGTGTTTTGTTAAGTTTTGAGTAAAATTTGTATTTTTTTTTCTACAATGGTATAATATTTTTTGCCCCTATAGATATTGATAATTCTACTTTCAATATTAAAAAAAAGGTTAAATCTTATATTCGTAATGCTATAAAAATCTTATGTCCCTTAACAAAATTTCCTATATTTTCTTACTTTGCAAGTTTTTTTATAAAAATTAAAAAAGTAGAAAATCAAATTTAGATTTTTAATATTCCAAATTTAATTGAAGACAAATAATTTCAAATGTGAGGTGTATCTTTTATGATGATTAATCATTCATGAGGTTTTATATATAATTGATGTGAGATAATTGGAATTTAATAAAATGAATTATAAATCTAAAACCATTAAAATTTTAAAAGATATTCACAAATATTTATTAGAATCGATCTTATTAATTATTATCTCTATCTTTTCCTTTCTTTTTTTTTGAAAGCTAAATTTTATTCTTAATGTTCTTCTGAATTATAGTGGTATGCGTTTCCTTATAAAAAATGATTCTTACTTCAAGTCCAGATATATCTTCACAATTTTGAGGATATAAATAATTGAAATTCTATTAATTTATTAAAGATATATATTAATATGAAATAATTAAAGGTATATAATTACTTGACTTTTATTTTGCTAAATTCTCATAATTTTACCTAATTAATCAATACTTTAATCTAATTAATATATATCTTTAATTTGATATATATATTTAATTATGTCATAGTAATATATATCTTTAATTAATTCACACTTTTCCCTCAGATGTGCCGTATTATACTTGCATATACATATGTATAACTATACTTTTTAATTATTAAAAAATTTGCTTGTCGATTTAATTAGATAAAATATTATTTAATTAGATTCTCAACATGTAGTGAATTGAATAAACAAATACTTTGGTTGTTTACATGTATTATGTAGCAAGCTTTTAAATTAATAATTTTAGCTAATTAGATCATACTTAATGCGCTGATATGGAAATGTCACGTAGATAAAATTTTCCATTTAGGGTTGAATTTTTTTCCATAGGTTTTTTTTTTGTAGGGTTTAGTATAATTTTGTAGGGTTTAGTTTTTTTAGGGTTGAGTTTTTTTGGTAGGGTTTAGTAGGTTTTTTTAGGGTGAGTTGTTTTATATATGGTTTAGTTTTTTTTGTTTTTTTTTTTTATTTTTTTTATTTTTTTTAGGGTTGAGTATTTTTTTTATAGGGTTTAGTAGTCTTTTTTTTAGAGTTTAGTATTTAAGGTACTTTATTTGTTTACATGTATTTTGTAGCATTAATATTTTAGCTAATTAAATCGACAAGCACACTTTTTCAATTAAATCTACAATGTACAAGCTTTTAAAATTAATAATTTTATCTAATTAAATCCTACTTAATGCGCTGATGGGGAAATGCTATTTTTTTCGTAGGGTTTTTTTTTTTTTTTTTTGGTAGGGTTTAGTATTTTTTTTGTAGGGTTTAGTTCTTTTTAGGGTTGAGTTTCTTTATGTACGGTTTAGTAGTTTTCTTATGTAGGGTTTAGTTCTTTTTTTTTTTTTTGGTTAGGGTTGAGTATTTTTTTTTGTAGGGTTTAGTAATCTTTTTGTAGGGTTTAGTAATTACTACTATTTGGGGTACTTTATTTGTTTACATGTATTCTGCAGCATTAATATTTTTAGCTAATTAAATCAACAAGCACACTTTTTCAATTAAATCAACAATGTACAAGCTTTTAAATTAATAATTTTATCTAATTAAATTATACTTAATGCGCTGATGTGGAAATGCCACATAAATAATTTTTCCATTTAGGATTGAATTTTGTTGGGGTTTTTTTTGGTAGGGTTTACTTGAATTTTATAGTCAAGTCCATCCAAATTATTGGGAAATGAGATTACCAATTGGGGCGGATCTATAAAAAGAGTCATATCAGTTTTAATTTTGATACAAGTTTGAGGATCGAAAATCTATCTAGATTTGAGTTTATTAATTTATTATTTTGTATAAAATTATTAGTATTTAGAAATATTTAAAGTTTTGAAAATTCTAATTCTATATTTTGTCTTATTATTTAATTTATTTATATTTAGTTTATTGATCTCATATCGATTTTTGAGAGAGACGACTTCATCAGGAAACTCAAATATAATAGAATCATATCAGTTTTATCCCAAATAAACATTTAAAAGACTTCACATTAACAAAAAAATTATATCATTACGGCTTATAGTTTGTTAGTAGTGTAGGGACGGGCAGATGAAGAAGCTTATATGCATGGTGGTGCTAATTAATTTTTGAGAAAATGATTTCATCGATAGAAGTTATCCTTAATCAATAGTTAAATGACGGGTTGCTTAACATTCCATCATTCATTGAATGACGGGTGCCTTATCTTTAAATAAATATAACCACGCAAAAAAATCTTATCTCTCATTGACCAATTTTTTTTTCGACCAACAGAATACTTGATATGAAAAATGTTATCAATCGTCAATTTATTTCTATATTACAACGTATACTTGACGGCTTAACATTCAAAATGAGTATAACTATATAAAAAAGGGGACCTCACCTAATATACTTTTCTATTACAATGATCAACAGGACACTTGACATTTAAAACGAGTAAAAGTAATCGAGAAATGTCACACTTCATTGATCTTTTTTTTTCTTCATTTTTTTCTAATTTAGTTTAATTTATTTTTTTTCGAATGGATCATAACAAACTATATGCTCAAAATAAATAATTCTATTATTATTTTCCATGAGAAATGAGCCCCGTCGAATTTCGACGGGCACTAAACTAGTAAAATAAAATAATAATATGAAATGAGACCACGTGTCTCCATGATTACGTGCACTTGATAGGTCTCCTTATTTATGTACTACTCCCTCCATCCCGTGCTAGATGATCTGTTTTCCTTTTGAGATGTCCCACCCTAGATGATCCATTTACTTTTTGAGAAATAATTAGGCATTTGAAAAAAATTCAAAAATAAGTAAAAAATTATTTTTTAAAAAACGCATTATAAAAAAACAGAATGAATAAAAATACAAATTATTTAATTTCAAAAATAAAATATAAATCATTATTATATCATACACTTAACATCCCTAAAACTCCCTTCTTAATTCTCGTGCTGAAAGGAAATGGGTCATCTAGTACGAGACGGAAAGAGTACTACTAAATAGATCTCCTTATTATGTAGCTTAAGGGGATGTCAGTGCCCGTGGTGAACTGCACAACCGCACGATGATGAGCAGTCGTGCGGTCGTACACATCCATGTATCATCGAGCTTGATAGTGCTTGACTGCACGATTATACGAGCTCGCATAAACTACATTATGTTCATTTTATAAAATCATAAATATATGTTTTGAGTATAAATATATATAATATGAATATATATATATTTTTTTATTGATTTTAACATGTGTTTCTTAAATTTTTATGAACTTATACTATATAAATCATGAAATTTTTGATATTTATAAATATACAATAAATATTTTTATTATTTTTATTAATTTATTTATTAAATGGTTCAACTGATCAAACCATGACCAGAAAAATATTTTAATGTTGAGGGTGTTTTTGCTACTTTTCCCAAAATAGGAAAAAAAAAAATAAACAGAAAGGAAAGAAAAAGAAAGTAAAATATTTTGGTTCAGGCTATCTAAGAGCATCTCCAGCCGAGAGCTCCTTTTAGGGGCTCTCGGTACTATTCCGGCAAGGAGGGGCTCTCTCCAGATTTCGTCTCCAGCCGCAAGCCCCTCCCCCGGGCTCTCTCTTATTTTTAATTACTTATTTATTCAATTTTTGATTTATTTTTTAATTCGTTTTAATTTCAATTTATTTATTTATTTATTTTTATTTCCAATTAAAAAAGTAACATTTTTTTAATTTTTTTTTTATTAAATTAAAACAAACAAAGTACAACATAAGAGCTCGAGTTCGCTGGAGGATGAGGAGGAATCAGATTCAATTTCGGAAGAGCTCGATATAATGATGAAGAAAATTGTAGGAAATATGAATTTTTTGTGATAGATTTGTGTGTAAATTGGGTAGAAATTGTGTATAGAAGGTGTAGAAATTGTGTGTGTGAGTGTGAGTATTTATAGGGGAATTGGGAATTTAGCCGTTAGAGGCTCAACGGCACATTTCAATTTTTTTTTTTTTATTTTATTTTATTCTCGGGCTGAAAAATCAATTTTTTAAAAAAATAATAATAATAAGGGCTGCTGACGTCATAATGACGCCAGCAGCCGAGCGCGAGCCGGACCTACAATCGCAAGGCGGGCACGAGCCTCCAGGGGCTTGCCAGCGCTGCGCGGACTCACTGGAGGGGCTCGGCGGCTGGCTCGAGCCCCCCTCTCCGGCAGCGCTGGAGGTGCTCTAACACCATTTTAATTTTGAGGTGGCCCGCCCAAAAGATTTTGATATTCTTTTAGTTTGTATCGAGAACAACAATTGATAAATTTGTGTAACGAAAAATATATTTTTAATTATTAAACACAAAATCAATTTTGAGGTGGCCCATTAGCCAATAAATTTTCTAAATTCTTTTCGTATGTATAGATAGTTTTAATTGTCGAATTTTTGTAACAAAAAATATATTTTTTTAATTTAAAATAATTGACAATAATTAGACACAAAAATGAACTTCGTGAGCAATTTTCAATTCGGATTGGCTAAACTTTTTTTTTTTTGTTAAAATATATTGGCCCAAATACTATATTGATTTTGAGATGGCCCATTGGCCATGAAAATTTTCATAACTACTCGATAATAGAGTACACCGCATTAAACTATTTTTCTAATAAAATTTAACGCAACTTTGTAAAACATATTCTCTAACAAATTATCAGAATACTATTTTTCAGTTCGGGTTGATCAAGCTAGACTGATTTTTAGGAAAAAATATTTTTGCCCTAACATTATTTCGGTATTGAGGTGGTCCGTTGGCTAAGAAGTTTTTGATTTTTTTTTTTTGGCTCCAATACTATTTCGATTTTGAGGTGGTCCATTGGTTAAAAAGGTTTTACAATGCTCTTATGTATTGCAGCAATTGACCCAAACTGAGATGAGGTGCTTACGGGTGTCAAAGATCTGCCGTCCGCGCTAGCCGCTGCCGAGGATGCAGGATGTACTAAGGATAAGGGGAAAGGTTGGAACAAGAAGACTTTTAACGACCCAGCGCTGGTGGTGCGGCGAGTCATGCTTCACGAGTGGGACAAGCTTTGTGGGTGCTTCATATGTGATGAAGACCACCAGATACGGGACTGTTCGAAGCGGAAGGCTAACGTGGGGAGAAATTGAATGGATGTGGTCGCTGAATCAGTGGATGAGGAGGCTCGGGTCAACACGATACAGTATATTTCAGGTATGTAAATGTTAGATGAGGGTCAAGACATGCCGAGAGTGGACCGTGTGGAGCATGGGAAGGACATGGCGATGAAACAGCCAAGTGTGAGCCGTGATGTGCTCACGTATGAAAAAGTCTTGGCGGGAGCTGCGTCAAGCAACGGACGTGGTGTGCCGGGAGAACTTGCTTGTGGTGAGCGAGTTGTTGCTGAAAATGGATTGAATACAAGAGGGTTATCCCACATGACGAGGACGTCTTCGAGTTTTGGTGGGGGAGGTTTGTTAGACCCTTAAATCAGCGGATGCAGCAAGTGCGCCTAGCCACGGACGACTATATCCAATTTTGAGGCGGCCCATCGACCAATACTTTTTTGCCTAAATCGGCATCAAGTGTGCATAGCCACGGGCGATTCATATTCGATTTTGAGGTGGTCTGTTGGCCAATATATTTTTAAAATTCTTTTAGTATGTAACGATAGCTATAATTGTCAAATATTTGTAACAAAATGTATATTTTGAATTTAAACCACCAGAGAATATATTAGACACAAAATTGGTTTTGAGGTGGTTCATTAGTCAATAAATTTTTAGAATTCTTTTAGTATGTATCGATAGCTATAATTATAAAAATTTTGTAACAAAAGTGTATATTTTCAATTTAAGACACTATACAATAAATTAGAAATAAAATGAGAATCGCTTTAACAAATTATCATAATACTACTATTTTAATAAATATACAATAAAATGATACCCCGTCGAATTTCGACGGGATACAAACTAGTACTAGTGTAATTATCGTGATATTCAAAGCATGTAGTCCCATGCACTAATATTATCTCTAGTTTATTTAGCTTCTATCTATAGTTGATTTAGATTGTACACACAAATAAATTACCTATATATTAGTAACATTGCTAATATTTTAGAGAAAAAAAATAATAACCCTCTTCACATGAGTATACTTGCAAACTGAAAGTCTTTATAGGGATAATAAAGTTATTGTTGATTTTACGAAAAATAAATACTGATTTTTATGAGGGGGAAAAAAAAGAGAGAGAGAAGAAAAAAAACACCAATGATTCTTGCACATGAATATTCTCATGGCTAATACTTGTGGCTTGTAAACAAAGTTCTATAACTATTTCTTGCTCCACTTTACGGAAAAGACAGAATAAGTTAAGAACGCGAGTACTTTCGATACCATATGTATGTAGGTACATATGGGAGAATTTTTTTGAAATAGCTATTTAAGTTAAAGAAATACTAATAAATTTTAGCTATAAATATATAATACTGTATTTAAGTAATAGCCATATTTATTTATTTATTTAATTTATTTTTTAATCTTGGGCCAAAGTGTCCTTACTACCAAAATATGAAATTAGAATTTAAAAAGACTATCTTTATTTCCAGTTTTCATTTCTTGAAACCATAATTCTCTATCTCAATGTTACTTCAATTTAAATCAAACTCCCAAAATTAAAATCATGGCATTTTTCTGCGTGTCGTATTCCTAATAATCATATATATATATATATATATATATATATATATATTTGAAAACGTAATAATCATATATTTAAACAACGTTACTTCTTGTCAATTAATTAAACAAGCCATTTAGGTAACCTAATTTACTAGAAAATATGTCCTTCAATAAAGTTCTATTAAAAGAATACTATATCGAGTAATTATTATTTTCTAAACTATTTTTTATTGAAGGACATTTTTTTTTTCAAAAAAAAAGAAAGAAAGGAAATTATGTCCTTCAATAAATTCTTATTAAAAGAATACTATATCGAATAATTATTATTTTCTAAACTATTTTTTAATAGTGTATCTGAACATATATATCAATATAATAGCAAAATATATTGCAATCCTACGCGACATAATCTCGATTTTTCGTTATTATTTTCCTAATTTTCATGACTTTGGATGATTAATAGATAATTGGATATATATGTAATAATTTACAAGAATTCTTGAAAATTTATAAATTAAATTAATTGAATATATATTCAAAATCCATTTACCTCTTGAATATGTACCTTCAATACCCATAAAAAAAAGAGGAAATGCCCATTTCTACCCACTATAGGATAGTTTTTACAATATATATCGCCCGGATAGTTTTTTAATAAATCTACCCAATTTTGACATCCAAAATACCCTTAGTATATATACCTAAAACTCTCTCTCACAAAACCCTATATTTCCTCTCTTTCTCCCTTCCTCCTACCATTCTCCCCATTTTAAAATTTGAAAACTCTCTCTCTCTCTCTCGGTGGCTGCAGTACCTCCGCCTCCTTCCGTCGCCGCCGCAGTGCCTCCGTCTCTGCCGCATCGTCTTCTCCTCGGGAAGAACCCGACGTCTTTGCCTTCAACGAAGTTTCCCAGAGATGGTGGCTGCGTCGACTTCTCCTCCCTCAGCCATCGCCGCCGTAGCACCTCCGCCGCATGGTCTTCTTCTCAGGTATCCGCTCCGTTTTGCTACGAGATCCAAGGAAGAGAAACCGCATGCTAGATCTTCGGGCTTTCGTTCGGGCTTCTTCATGCCCGATACTGATCATTGGTACGAAATATGCTTTATGTTAATTATATTTAGAAAATAAAAAATCGTACCATTACACTTTGAGTTGGTACGATTTTAGAGTTTGGGTTATAAGTTTGGTTCGAATTTAGGGTTGAACTTTCAGTTTTTTTTTTGCTTTTTCTTGTTTTTCTGCAGTTTTTTGACAAATAGATGGTACTTATTCGTAATTTGTAATATATCATAAGTATTCGTATTTTTTTCTGTTGTTTTTAGTAATTCTATTGTGTGGTACGAAATATGCTTTCTTTTGATTATATTTAGAAAATAAAAAATCGTACTAGTACCCTTTGAGTTGGTACGATTTTAGGGTTTGGGTCTAAGTTTGGTTCGAATTCAGTAATATGCAGTTGTTGTTGATACGAAATTGGTTCATTTTGCTGCACATTATGTACAAATTTAGTACCTATTTTTTAATTTATGTTGGTACGAATTTCACATTTCGTACCTATTTTCAGTTATGCTACTGTAACTTCTTATTTTTTAGCTCATGAATTTTAGTTTTGACGAGTGTGGATTTGTGTTTCTAATTCATTAGTTGAGATCTCTCGTTCTCGTTTTACTTGAGTATAAATGAGTTTGATGTTGCAGTAGGCCAAGTCACTTCAAACAAGCGTAATTCGTAATATATCTTTAGTAAATGTACAAATTGACTCATATTCGTGCCAATAACTTCATATTTACTTATGTAATTCATACTTTACTACATCTAATTGGCACAAGTCGTCTTATTGTAATAGCCGTAAAAATCCGTATTTGGAAAATTTAAATTTCGAAGGAGGAAATAAAATTTTTCGAGTATTTGAGATCGAATACGGACGAAAATGAGCTTATGGAAATTTTTATAATATGTTGGAATTATTTCCAATGAAATCTAGAGAATTTTGAGAATGAAGAATTTGTGTTGTGTGTGTGTGTTACGTGTAGAGAGAGAGAGAGAGAAGAGGGTGTTGTCCTCTCTCCTACATCACAATTATACTTAGCACTCATCACCACCATTACCACCACACACCTCCTAATATGAAAGAAGAAAATATCATATTCTCCTCCACTTCATCATTATCATCTTCAACTTCAACCGAGAGCTTCCTTCACCAAGAGCTCATTCTCCACTTCATTAATCCACTCCAAAACTTGCATATCTTCACTATCCGAATCAAGGAACAAGATGGTGGTGAAAACTAGTTGATCGGAGAAGGAGAATTTGGGCATGCAAGGGCCGAATTTTTGAAGAAGGAGCACCCTTCGATTTTTCTTGTATCAATCGGTAATCTCCCTTCTTTCTTGATGAATTCTTGTTCCACTCTTCAAATGAGAAATGATTCATGTATTGATCGATTGAAAATATTTTTCTTCATGAATCAAACTTGTCCAGCCTCTATATAAGTCTCTAAGTCGGTTAATCTTCATGTTCTTGAGCTCAAATGATGTTTTAAGATGAGCTAGAGCTGAACCCGTAAGCATTCTTCACGTTTTTGATTCGGGCATTTTATCGAACAATTGGTGTGCGTGTTCTGTTCAGCGTTTTCAAGCATGTTCCCGATCCTACCTCTTTTCTAGTCCTAAATGAAAGTTTTAGCTCATGTTCTCAGCTATCCGTAGCCCAAATTTCGTCTCGATCCAAGTCCATATGAATCGGCTATGACAAATTGAAATTTAAATCTCATCTCTTTTGAAATCTGGAAATCAGTCCACTTGCGGGCTAAACTGAGAACAGCTCGTTTGAAATTCGACATTTATTCTTCGTCCATGTCGAAGTACGTTCCATTAGCGTTCTATACATATCTCGTTTACTCAAAACGGAGTTCGTATGAATTTACTATGATTTTTCAAAGTTTGTATCTCCAATCTGAAAATTCCGACGAACAACTTCTGTCCCGTTTTTCCAACCACGTTTTGACCACTTTCCTTTGGTCGAATGAAAAATAGTATAACTAGAAAGTTGTTCCTTGTTTTCTGAACTTCAGTTTTGATAGCTCATTCATTCGAATCCATCAAGAAACGAGTGAGAAACCCTCACTCAAAGTTGATACCAGAATCTGCCAAATTTCTAATTTCCAGATTCCGAGTTCTGGAAATAAATGATTCAAACTCCCAGCTCACTCATGGAAAAATTCTGAAATTTAAACATATCATAGCCCTATGTGTTATCTTTCCAAAGCAATATCATATACTCTGTTTCGATTTATAATGAGTGAGAAACAATTATTTTCCTAGAGGGTCGCAGAATTTCCAAATTCTCTTCGAATGTAGAACTTATTGGCTTTGCATCTAATGAACCCCTTAATTCCAGAAGCTCAAACTCTTATTGCTAGAAAGTTTATTCCATCAAAGTAAACCATTAAGTTTAGACATTATCTTGTAGGACCTTTCGGAGAAGATCAATAATCACCGGAACCGAGTTGTGTTATTTATCTACGGAATTATTCCATCAAGGTGGGCTTTATTTCCAAACATATTTTGAGTTATGTTATGCTCTGATATTTACAAAATGAAAACTGTTTATCCATAAAATATTTTTGTGCGCTCTACATGTTTAATGCTCTGAAGTTAATCGATCGAGGTTCTTAGTTCAGTCTTAAACACTAACTTTGAACTGTGTATACACCCTGATAGTATTGCGATTGGTTGATCTCTCTCGTGTACTATCGATGAATGGGACTCTCTGGGTTTCGACCCGAAGTCCAAAATGAATGATGAATGGGACTCTCTGGGTTTCGATCCAAAGTCTAAAATGAATGTTAATGGACCCGACAGTGGCTAGAGGTCCGGGGTCACAGTAAGAGTAACTGTAGAGTGTGACAAATGCGCGCAAAGGAAAATGATGATGTTTTGACATACTTGGATGTATTTTCTTTTACAAAACCTTCCAGGTTATGTCTTATGATAATGGATAAACTGTATTTTGTTTTGATAAACTGTTTATCAAATGCTAAGCCCACTGAGTACATTAGTACTTAGCCCAAATATTTTCCAAATGTTTTCAGGTTAAGCAGACAGTGCTGACGGGGCAGAGCTGAGGCGAGGGTTCTCCTTTTTGTTAATAAGCTTCCGCTAGTTGCTCATCTTTTGTATTCAACTCCCGATTTTGTTCCTTAAAGTCGTTATGTCTTTTGATAAGAGCTTAGACTCTTTAACTTCTTTTTATGTATTGAGTCTATCCTTTATATCTATGGTTGAGCCATTTGAACTTAAACGATCCTTATGCTATGAATGAACGTATGGTTCCTTCCTAATTTTATAAGGGAAATGTTGTCAAATTCTTTAGGCACATTATCCAGTTTATTTATTTAAGATAAGCTTCCCCCTTTCTTTCCCCGCCTCTTTTCTCCAACCTCAGTCGCGTCCTAATTCACGATTTTCTCTTCCTTCGAGAATCGGGGCGTGACACTTATCTTCGTACCAATAATTATATATTTAAGTAAATATGAATTTCTCACTCGACTTTGGTACGAATTTTATAATTCGTGATAAATAGATAGTACGAATTTGTAATTTTTGATATATCATAGGTAACCGTAATTCGTTTTTTTGTTGCTTTCTTGTAATTTGTAATAGATCATATGTAAATGGTACGAATTGACTCATATTTCGTACCAATAACTTCATATGCACTTATGCAATTCGTACTATATTACAGGCAATTGATACAAATAGTCTCATATTCATACCAATAACTATATAATAACTATGTAAATGTGAAATTCTTATTCGATTTTGGTACGAATTTTACATTTCGTACCTCGTTGAAAGCGGTAAGAGAAAATGTTTCAACAAGCACACCTTGCATATTACATTAAAGATAACAATTCAAAATATGGTACGAATTTCACAAATTTGTACATCCTTACTGTTCGTAAAAAATATAAATTTCGTATTTTCTAACATTTAGAAAAAACAAAAAAGAAAGGAAAAAAAATGAAAAAAAAAAAAATCTTTTTTTTTTGCAAAGAGACAAAAAGTAGGTGGGGAAAGAGGAAGTTGTCATAAAGGGTATTTTGGGGCATTCATGTCAAAATTGGGTAGATTTATTAAAATACTATACTGGCGATAAATATTGTAAAAACTATCTTATAGTGGGTAGAAAAGTCACTGTCTTTAAAAAAAAATATTCCATATATCATAAATGCCGAATAATTATATGATTTTGATAATTAATATAAGATCAACAATTTATGGACTAAGAATAATCATCCGTGATATATATTCATGAAAATCTATAATGAAGGTTTTGCGTTAAAGATTTTGAGTTAGTAAAATCTTAAGTTAATGGGAAATTTTCGCTTCGATCTAACGATTTTATATAATTAACACAGATAGAGAGCAGTGTTATAACTATATACAAAAAAATGAAAAGAGCTCTCATTCTGATGTATGTTGACAAACACCCGCACTGCTTATATTATTTACTTGATAGATAGAGAGAGAGCGCAACGATTTTCTGTAAATTAAAAAAAAAAAAAAAAAAAGAAAGAAAAGAAAAGATTTCATTTGTCAAAAATAATGAAATAGTATGAAGAAAAAAATATATAACTTCAAGATCGTGATTCTCACATGGTCATTTACAATTTTGTTAGATAGAGTAAATGAGAAAAAAACTAGTAAAATACACGTTTTTTACACGTGCATAATACGTGCGTATTTATGATTGTTTTAATATTAAAAAGTTTATAAACATTGAGAGCAGAGGCGGAGCCACGCTTGTGGCAGTGGGGTCAAGTGACCCCACTGGAATTTTGAAAATCATCAAGGGTATATTTGTAATTTCATAATTAAATATAAGTAATATACATAGTGATAGTAAATACATTTTTTGTACACAAATGAATATAAATAGTAATTTTCTGTATACATTTTCTATAGTAATATATTTTTTGTATATAGTTTTTCTATTATAAAAAATAAGTAATATATTTTTTAATATTCCCCAGTCCCAACAAAAATGATGCGTGTCATTATTTTATATCTCATATTTATTCAAAAAACGTATAACAAAAATAATACATCACATATGTTCAAGAAACGTATCATTTTCAGTGGGGCGGAGGGAGTTCTTTACATTACAATTATGACCCCCTTGCGTCGAAAGTCTGGCTTTGCCCCTGACTGAGAGTATATATATATTTTTTCTTTTCAAATAACTCGTCCATTTCTTCATTTTATTATTTACTTTTACTAAGAAGTAGAAAGATAAAAGAGAATTGAGTTATAATTTAGGATCCTTAATTATTTCCTTTTTTGTTTGTGCCAATTAAATTTGGGACAACCTAAAATGAAAAATGGGACAATTAAGTTAGGACAGAAGAAGTACATAATATAACGCATAATTATTTGGTACAAGATTCTTTCATTTGCCGACCCTGGCCTTATTCCAACTTCAAGAAAATAAAAAGAAAAATATATATTATTCCTTAAATTTATTTTCTATGAATAATCTAAACTACTTATATTTATGAATACCACACATTAATGATTCAACTATTGCAGTGAAGAATAATTTTTATCGGCATAGTTAAGTGGTAAACAAGTGTATGTACCCGTTTCTCTATTGCATGCAGGTGAAAATTAATTTTTACTATATATTCCCTCCCTCTGTCCCATAAAATTGGCTATATTTTAAAATGGCAAAAATATTAAGAAATGAGAGAATATGTGGCTACAATCAATTCTAAGGAGAGAGAGTTAATTATAGCTACATATTCTTTGCCAAAAAAAAAAACGTAGCTAATAAATAGAACGGACTAAAATGACAAACGTAGCTAATTAAGTGGGACTATGGAGTATTTATATGGTCAAAGTAAAAAAGGTATATATCTATACAATATATAAAAACTGAATTGTTGTAAAAATTACAAAAATGCCATTTTATATGGTCAAAGTAAAAAAGGTATATATCTATACAATATATAAAAACTGAATTGTTGAGAAAAATTACGAAAATACCATTTTCCAGCCTAAAAGCTGATGTGGGTCCATTTTTAGTAATCTATGGGTCATTGTGAGGGATACAAAGAGTAGATAATTATCTTATAGGTGAAAGTACCATCAAGTCATTGCTCAACGGTTCTTATCAAATCACTGCTTAATATCAAAGCATGAAGAACTACAATATAATTGCGATTAGGGATCCAGTACACTAATTTACCTATTTGTTTCAATTTAGATACTTATTTGTATCTATTTATGTTTGGTTGTACTACATGTATTACGCTAGCTATTGTGTTGTAATGTTTTTCATGTTCTTTACTTAAAAAAAAAAAAAAATTGAAATATTTATTATGTTGACTGAAATTTTGTGGGAACGATATAAACAAAATGCTAATTATGTAACTATACTTAATACTTATATTTATTTCGTATCAACTATTATAATTTACGGAGGATAACATTTTAATAATTATATAATTTAGATATACAACACATTGCTTTTTAAAAAAAAAAAAAAGCATTACGAATTATTATGTATTGCAATATATATAAAAAAAAATATAAATTATTAAACTTCTATAAATTGAAATAAAATCCAATTCATAAGAGCACTCATGAATTGAGATAAAAACCAATTTTAAACTATACACATATTAAAATGTTGTGTCATTGCCGCTACTTAGCATAAGATATACGAAATGTTTCGCCGCCTACTGTGGGCATATCAACGTGATATTGTAATATTATTGATGGACATATTAAATGTGCAACGTCCGTGGGCAATGTAGCATTTGTGTATGTAAGCTATACATTATTATGTTTTTAAGTCTTGAGCTCGAAAAAATAATTACTACGACATTCCAAATTTTTATGAACTCTAAAATTCACATAGGTAAAGTTTTTATACAATGCTTTAAAATTATTCTTTTCTGAAAGATATTGATATAAAAAATTCAAAATTGTTCATGTGCATCATACGGGTGCAATACTAGCACATTGCTACCTTTCAAAAAGTAGGAAAAACAAGAAGAAAGGAAATCAATTACAAGAGACTCATTTTTATTATTGAACCAAACGCTCAATAAAAGTAACAATTATTATTATCATTCACTTATTTGTCTTGACTACTAACCGCTAATTACTAACTTTGCCCGATAAAAAAAAAAAAAAAAAAACTTATTTGTCTTGATTTCATTCCCTTTCTATTACCCAACTTGAACCAAACGAGCACTTTGTATTGCAACGAATGATTTATTGATCGCACATCGCGCGGGTGTGACACTAGTTTATTTTCAAAGAAGGGAAAGACGTTGTATTCAAACGAAGAAAAGGTGTTGAACATCACGAGTCTAATGCGGTCATTTTTGTTTATGGAATTGTTTGCATGTCAAACTGAGTAAGAATGTATTTTTTTTCCTAATATGTTATGTAGAGTAATGTTCTAATGCCTACTGTGAGTATATGTTTAATGTCAAGAAAATTGATTGCAAATCTCAAAGAATTCACTGTCAAGAAAAATTAATTAAAAATCTCAAAGAATTTAAATTTCACTACAAATCTTAAAATATTTACCTTTCTGATCCAAAATGATGTCTTCCCCAAATGCTTAAATCTCTAAATTTATTCTCGTCTCCCTTCAGTTTCTACGAGGCACACCAACTTTTTATATCTTTAAGATCACGATTCTTAGTAGTGCATGTACAGTGTACACTTTTGTTAGATAGAGTAATTGAGGAAAATAATTAGCAAAATTTACATTCTTTGCACGTGCATAATATGTTCATATTTCTAATTTTATGTAGATGGCTCCATACGTGTGCATATCTCTCTCAACTTTACTTATTTTTTCATTTGACGAAATCATTGCATGGTGTTCGAGACTACGAAAGACGAAATCTTTTATCCAAGAGATCGATTGAGAACTCATCAAGAGTGGATCAATGGAAGATGGATGGAGTCGACACTGTAATTGATTGATTAGGGTTAATCATAATTAATTAATATGTTATCGAGTTTATTGAAAACATATACATTCGTTTACTGTGGAATTTCTGGCAAAGTTACGATTTTATTTTTAGCTCTTACCCACATGTTTTTTTCGGACTATTCGAGTTGGCTCGTCCAGTTCAAATTAAGCTAACTTTACCAACGGGCCACTTGACACTCAAGAGTATAACTATATGAGAAATATTGTACGGAGTATTCATTTATCTAACTTTTTTTATTAATAAGTATAAATAAACTACAATTACTCGATAAATAGTATACCGTATATATTAAACTATTTTTCTACAATTTAATTAATCCGACTTTATATCACTTTTTTCTGATAAATTAGCATAATAATATCATTTTAAATACACACACACACACACACACACACACACACACACACATATATATATATATATATATATATATATATATATATATATATATTATTTTCATGCTCTTAGTTATAAAATACACTATAAATTAATATCCGTCGAATTTTGACGGAATACAAACTAATTTTTATAAGGTTATATATTGAATATGGTTAAACTAAAGACTAGAGCCAGTGACGGAGCAGAAAATTTAACGAGGGGGTCCAACTTAAATAGTCAGTAGTAAAGTAAAAAATATAATTAATAATTAATATAATTTAAGTTTAAAAAAATAACAAAAAGTAATATATTTGAAATAAATCTTATATATAATTCCGCAGCGGATTCCTGATACCACAACGATCCATGCGCCTACGTGGCGTCCCTCTACATCCCCCGTTTTCTATTTATCTAAAATATGAATATATTTTCCTATTTTATATTTAAATTACATTTTCATAATAATTATATTATTATATCTTATTCCATGTATATCTTTTATTTTAGTTTTATATTCTATTCATATATTGATAAGTATTTAGAATAGTTTTTTTATTCGAAGCATTTATAATATACTTAAGCAACTCATAAGCACACCATTAGCAACTACATAGATTATAATTAATTTTTGAATATTTTATAAACTTCATGAATATCTCGATTTTCCAACATAAGATTTCTTAGAAGATTCTAATCAATTTTCGAATATTTATCATTGGTAATGTCTCATAATTTTGCCTTTTTTCGTAATTTTTTTTTATTTTCATAATTTTGCCTTTTTTATCAATAATTTGATCTAATTAATTCACAATAAGGACTTCAATCCCACATCGATTTTTTATAAGAATTCAACGAATGAGTACCTATATAAATAGCTATATATTCCCAACAAAATTCATAATTTGATTTGTGGAGCCACAACATTATTGTGGAACCCTAAAGAAAACTTTATTGTTAACTTAAAAAAAATCAAAACACATTTATCATTGGTAATGTCACATAATTTTGCCTTTTTTTTCATAAATTCTCATAATTTTGCCTTTTTGATCAATAGTTTAATCTAATTAATTCACAATAAGCACTTCAATCACATTTTTTTATAAGAAATTCATCGAAGGAGTACCTATATAAATAGCTTTATATCTATGGATGGTAATTTGGGTTCGGATTTTCAGGTAAGGACAAAAATATCCAAGCCCGAACAGGTATTTGGGTACCCGAAACTTGAAAAATTCGGGTTCGGGTAGTGAGTTTTGAAATTGGGTACTCGAAACTCTAAAAATTTGGGTTCGGGTCGGAGTCGGATAGTGAGATTTGAAATTGGGTACCCGAAACTCAAAAAATTCGGGGTATCGGGTATACCCGAATCCGAAAAAAAAAAATCCGAAATACCAAAATATATATTTAAATTAATTATAAAATAAATAAATAATAGAGTTAATAAATAAAATAATTAATAATAAATAATTAATTTAACAAATTAACACTTAGACTTCAGCCACCACTCTCATTTCCCATTTCTTCATTTGATGTTTTATCAATTATGCAATTGTAAACATAATATCCTTATAAACTATCGATATGCATTATTTAAAATAGAAAAAATAAAAATAAATAATATACAATTTTTGTCTTTTATATTTTTGGGTTTTTTCGGGTATTTGGGTACCTGAAAATATTTTTGGGTTTGGGTTTGGATTTGGGTTCGGATAGTAAATTTTAAGATTTTCGGGTTTGGTACCCAAAAAATTCGAGACGGGTACCCGACCCGTACCGAATTATCATCCCTATTTATATATTTCCAACAAAATTTATAATTTAATTTGTGGAGCCACAACATTATTGTGGAGCCCTAAAGAAAACATTAATGTTAGATAAAAAAATAAAATAAAAATAAATAAAAAAACACACAAATAATATAAATAATTTTATAAAAGTACCCCTTCCCCTACATACAATAAATAATAGAAAAAAATTTAACTACAATGTATATTTATCCGTCCCACTTATTTAGGGATAGTTGACTGCATTTTTGTCTCACAAAAATGCAGTTAACTATTCCTATATAAGTAGGACGCAAGTTTTTCAAATTATTCTTATTTCATAGTATATATATATATATATATATATATTATCCCAAAATTCGATATGGGATAATTGATAAAATTAATTCATAATATAATATATTCGGTGAATAATATTATCCTTTTATTATAGTATAAGATATCTTGATAGGGGCTCTCTTATAGATGGATTTAACGGGCAATTTGACATTCAAAATGAATACAAGTACCCCAAATACACATTAAAAGAACTTCAAAAATTTCTTGGCCAAAAGACCACCTTAAAATCGAAGAAGTATTAGAGCTAATATATTTTAATTTAAAAGTAATTTAACCTGATCAACCAGAGCCCGACAAGGATAACTTGAAAATCGAATGAGTTGTTTGATCTTATATGTAATTCCGCAACATAACACATTAAGCCACCTTGAATTGTTGGTTGCGACAATTTATTAAAATTTATATAAGAAAATAAATAAATCAATAAAGATACTATTTAGGGATGACAATTTACCCGCGGGTAAGCAGGAACCTAATAGGCACGGGTTTGAGGGTATTTAGTTCGGATATCCACAGGTAGCTTCGTTGTTAAAATTTACTATCCATTTAGTTCGGAGGTACGGGTATGGATAGTTACTATCCGCACCCGTGAAACCCGCATACATGCGAAAATACCTGCAGGTATTACCCGCAAAATACCCGCTACACGTATTTTATTTGATTATTTTATGTTAATAAATATTAAAAATTACAAACTCCTATTTAAATATTTTAAAATGAACAAAAGAAAGAATAAATATTAAAAATTACATACTCCTATACTTTGAATACTAACTGTGATTTATAGATTTAGATTTTGAATATTAAATTTCTGGTCGAGGGCGGTTGGACGGGTGGCGGGTTCACGGGTACTCGACGGTGGTGGCATGGGTGGCGGATGGTACCCGTCGCGGGTATGAGTATACATTAAAAATTGTAAATGATTCTATCAAATTTCGACGGGCGCTATACTAGAAAAGTAGAAAATTAAACGAAAAAAGTTGTATATAATTGAAAATATTTTTTAAAAATTTTTTTACTATCATTTTAAAATAAATAATTAAAAATATTTTTTATTTTTTATTTTTTATTTTTAAAATTAGATCCCATCGAATTTCGACGGGCAATGCACTAGTATTTCAAACAAGGATGATACAAGGAACAAGAAAAAGAAGAGAGAAAAAGAGTATTGGAAGTTGAAAAATTATTTTTCAAAGAATAATTTTACACGCTCATAACAATAACACTACCATAAAAAAAAAAACCTTAAAAACATAATTTTAAAATTATTATTTATAATTTCGTCAAAAAAATTATTATTTATAATCATTTATATAAATCACATATATATAAATACTAAAAATTATAGAAAAGCTACCCTAGCCCAGTGACCCCATGCTCCGCCACTGACTAGTGCAAATTAATAATTCCAATATTAGGAAAATCAAGAGATCCGCTAGCTATATAATTATTTTAATTTTTACATGTGTGTTCATGTGTACAATACCTATTTTTATTGAATAATCAACTTATGTTTACTGTTTTTAAAATAATATTCCATTTCTCATTAAAAAGATACTAATACATGTATATAATATCGTATATAATTAATAACATGACATCTATTATACATACACGTTTATTATGTGTATGGCTTGTATAATACTAATAAGGAACTAATTAAGATATTTTATAGAATAGTTGAGAGATTAGGTGATAAAGCAATGTAGCATATGTATACTCAAATGTTTTTTTGTAGCAGATATCAGACAGCAAAGTATAAATATTTTGGCACCATCGATATCTCCTTATAAAATATCTCTATTATTATTTTTATCTTTTTCCTTTACTTTTTGATAAGAAAAGACATCTCTATTATTGAACAACTACATCCAATACCATATATCACATGTCCAACAGTAAATTCCTCACTTTTATTAAAACATATAAACGTTAACGCATGCCAAATCTTGACATAGTTTTCATAGTAATTAATGTATGAGTCCCATAGAGAAAATTAATCAAGCAATAAGTCCAAAATCCTTTCACTATGCTATGCTCCTCAAATTGAAAGATTAATAATTATATATATTTATCTTTTTTAGGAGTAATAATTAGATAAATCTTGAATTTAGGAAATCCATTATTAATTCTGATCTTGGACTGTCAGGTAAGATCAGTCGTCTCAATCCTAATGATATTGTGTTGTTTTCGGTTATCAATTCAAGATTCTTATTCTTATGAATTTAACATCTTTGTTTGTAAGTGAATTTCTACTTTTATTTATTAATTTTTTTGAGCCCACAACCTGTCTACTCTACTATATGTGACACTATCCCTCCTTCATTCATTTTTCTCTCTCCACTTTCCACTCTCAACCAAGACCATTCCCATTTTTTTTCCAAATATACAAGATACTTTTCTATATAAATTAATTAATTGTTCATAATTAATACTACCTCCAACCCAATTAAGTATTCCCATTTACTTTATTGACTTTTTCGGCACGCATTTCTACCGAAACCTAGTACGGGTTTTAAAATATAATTTTGAAGTATCATTTCGTTTACGAGATACTATAACACTCGTAGTATCACGTAAAAGAAACAATACTTCAAAATTATATTTTAAAACCCGTACTAGGTTTCGGTGGAAATGCGTGCCGAAAAAGTCAATAAAGTAAATGGGAATACTTAATTGGGTTGGAGGTAGTAGTAAAGGTTACGTGTCTCTTCTCTCACATCATTTATGGCTTCTATGCTAACCCTTTTTGTTTTATTAATTGATAATTTATGTCCTTGCAAAAATGACGTCGATTAGTTGTTCTCGTTTAAAGTTTTTGCTTCTTTTTCTATTTATGGTTTTCCTACATGTTCTTGTTTAGGTAGCTTCACACAGCCGTTTCAAGTTGTTATTTTGTTGGGGAGAGAGAGAGAGAGAGAGAGGGAGGAATGGGTTCAATTACTTTCCCTCAAAAGTCTTCCAACTATGATGAAATCTTCATGCAGAATAGTTTGCAGTTTGCAGAAAGTTTGAAGGTTCGTATCTTTTTTTTTTTCTTCCTAATAGCAATATATGTGAGTGATTTATTTGGTAAGTTTGAATTTTGGGCTGCTCTTTTTTTTTTTTCCTGGTAATTTTGAATTTTGGGATGCTTAAAAATCTTGTTTTGGGAATATGCAGGATCTGAAAGTTTTGAAGAAACAGTTGTATTCAGCTGCAGAGTATTTTGAGTCTGCCTATGATAAAGATGATCACCAAATACTGTATGATGATATTCTGATTCTGGCTTTTTGTATTTTTTATTTTTTGTTTGTATGCATAAGTTTTGTAATATTTTATTGATTTGTATATTCATAATCATATATATGCAGTGTGATGGAATCTTCAAAAGATTATGTTACAAAAGCTCTTGTTAGTACTGTTGATCATGTGGGATCAATAGCTGATAAACTCAACAAATTCTTGGATGCAAAGGCTAATGAATTCTCTGCCACAAATATTAAATTTTCCACCATTCAACAGGTATAATCCTCTGCATTTCTAGAAGCTAGTTCCTCTTAAATTATCTTGTGACTTTTGAGTTAGCTTATCCAATTCCAAAATAGGAAAATAGTCCTAATTCAAATCTTGAAGAACTTAAAGAAAAGATTCATAAATAATGATGTTTACTTGATGAATTGATTGGGACATATTTTTTATTTATCTTGTAATGCTAGAAAAATATTAGGTTGGAATAAATTTTTTGGGTGTGGATGTGTTGTAGAAACTAAGCACATTTCAAGGATTCAACGACTTGAGAGGCGTATCGCGACACTCGTTGATAATAGAAGCTCCCAAGCACCATAAGCAGTACAGTATTCCAGGCAATGATCTTCTTCTCCATGATTGATGATTCTGCTTCAGTTAACGCTAATCAAATATGAGAACTATCATTTACTATATGTTAGTTTGATAACATAGTGTTATTTTTTCTTTTTTGCTGCAGAGTCTTTTCGAAATGGTGAAAAATCGAAGTTGATGTATAGAAATTGCATCTTGCATCCCCAGCAGTATGAGATGCATCAAACAAGGCAAGGTCAGTTACTGCCAAAACATCTGTACAGTGACTATTCTTGGATATGTCTATTTTCTTATTTTTCTGTGTATATTCTAATTTGCAGTAACTTGCTACGAGTCCAGTAAAAAAATCGTATCATGTCGTGAAAAAAATATTCTAACAAGCTAAGAATTCGGTTTTTTGTGTTTCTACATATTAGTAGGAAGGTCATATGCATAAGAGCTCAAAAAAATCATACTATTATCTATTTTCTTGCTAAATTTTGTGTTGAGGGTTATTCATCTTCCGAAGTAAATTTGAGTTTCTGCATCATGAATTAATAAGTCCACGATTTTTCGTGAACGAGTCGATGAATGAGTCTGTTAAGTTTCTCAGAATGTTTTAACTTATTACAGCATAATAATTGGCATTTTGCAGTAAACTGACCTTCTTCATTGACCAGATATTCCTTTAGCTAAAGCTATTCAAGCAGCACGAGTAAAGCCTCAACCACCATTATCGAGGTACACGCTGACACGAAGAAGAACGCATCACATTCTGTACCTCGAATTCATCACTTGAATCTAGCTTGATTTATGATGTACTTATGCAGACAAGGACACTCGAGAGTTCCTCAAAATCAAGCGGCTCAAAATCCTGTCCACTTTTCTTTCACACGAGCCATGTCTAAGAAAGAAACAGGTTAGCATCTACGTACTAAATAACAAGTACTAGTTCTTAATGTTAGTGCATTATTATGCTAGAATTAGTAAGAGGGTGAGTGAAATCTGCTCTTTCTTTGATTGATTTAAAAATTGCACCCGTTGCATTTGATGTATGTTAGTGTGATAGTAGCACGAGTGTAATAACAATGGAGTGGTTCGCTTTTCATGCTAAGTATCCATGTTACGTAAAACAGGTAAGCGTTCAGTTTCACCACTCGGTTTTCCCCTCAAGAGGTCTGGATCGGTCACTAACAGATCAGTCTCTCCTAGCCCCTTCGACAATAATCAACAGGTAAGCCACGAATTACTTTCTTGCGAATTAAAATTATGGATTGAAGTAGTAATGTTAAGTTTTTGGCTGATGCAACAGCAGATTGTATCGGAGCATCGAAGAGCTATGTCAGTGCATAGAATAGGTGAGATGAGAAGGGAAGGACAGATTGTAGAGTCATATACGAAAAGAAGTAAGCATCTCTTCAGAGCTTTGCTTAATGCTCACTGGTCAAGAAAAGAGAATCAGAAGCTGCAAACGATACATAGATAGAAATTTCTGGAGAAGAGAAAACATTCATGTTTGCTTCACCAGAAACAGTCATGTGCCACTCTACACATTTCTTTCTAGGCAGCTGTGTAAATTCAAATTATGGTTGTAATCAACTGCTCTTTATAGCTTGTGCTGCAGTTTTGCTAATTAATATATGCAGTTTCGACCTCATAATAATGAGAAAAAGTGTTATCTGTCGACAATGAGTACGCCCCATCAGAATTTGAGTTTCGAACTCTTGCTCTAACTGTCAAAATCTGTAGTACAAGAGAAAATTATGATTCAAACACTGTCACACATCTATAGCTAGCCATTTACTTAGGGAGGTGGATGGAGAGGGTTCGGAAGGTTCGTGTTCTCACGTATACTACTACCCTAAAAGATTCCAAGATCAAAACTCGGGAAGTCATCCATATCCTGTTTATCGAGATCCTCCTTCAGACTTCTCTTGTTCAGACCAGATGTACTATCATTATTGCCTCTAGAACTGCTTCTTTTCTTGCCTTCCTGGTCCTAAACAAGAAGAAACATCTTTTTTCACTACGCAAAACATATTTAAAAAGATCACTCACAAGTAGGAAGCATAGTCTGCGCTAGGTGAAAATTTGAATTTCATCAAAATCAGAGTACCAATAGACTTATATCTTCGTGCTCATGCAAGATATTATCAGTCATCGAGGGGCGAAACATACTTGTTTCTTGACCTTTTAGCTAACTTTTCTGAGGTTTTCAGTGGTCGTATTTTCTAATACCCTTCAGTAGCTCTATGCACAAAGGACGCAAAGAGCCACAGGTTTGATTTAATTAGGCTAGTCGTATCACATGATAAAAGTTAACTAGCAGTGTAGTACATTAAACCACCAAGAACAATTATCAGAAATAATCAAGATTTTTCCAAATGTCACCTCAGGTAATTTACAGAAGCTTGAAGCATTTGATAGAGCAGCATTTGATTCAGTTGCAGCCTCTGAAAAATGAAAATGAAACTGAACGTCAGAAATGATCAATTGGATGATGGGTAATGTGTAGCGGTAATAACTAACCTTCACATGAATATATGATTGAGGAATTTTCCAGTTCTTGTTTTTTGTATGATCTGGTGAGAGATTCAGATTCTTTATCCTTTTGGATATTTTTATTCACTGTAGCAGTAATTGCTGCATGAGACTTCACAGATGAAGAACTTGACTTAAACTTGGTGAGATTGGTGTACTGTACATCACGGGTAGAAGACATAAAGTTCACTGCTTCAGGTCTGCAATACAGAAAACATTTTTAGTAAAGTGAGACTCAAATACTAGAACGGGAAACAAGATTGCATCATCTGAGCAAAATAAATCTTGTTTGCTGTTTACAGCCATCAGAAATTCAGTATATGATCTAGGATACAACAATCAGGAAGCTTCTCCAGAATTGTTTCCTATGTATATCACTCATAATTTGATATCTGAAATCCTGAGCTTAGGAAAGCTAAAGACTTGTTAACTTCAGAAAGAGACTTATATTACTTCCTTTTAAGAAGTATTATGATTTCCATATCAAGAATTAAGGAACAAAATCGCCACTGTTACGTAAATGAGATTCATTTGCATACACATCTTAAAACTAGTAAGCAAGAAGTCTTCATAGCATGATTATTTTTCAAGTTTCTGTTCATTTTCCCTTGAAGTATATTTCGTTCTCAGTTCCCAATAAAAGCACTGCTCCAGTCTAAGATACTTCAGAAATACGAGAAGAAATACTTTGCGTAACCAAATTGTGCTGTAAGACAATTTTGCTTTTACCTGAAATACAGCAGAATGTATATCCGTACCTGGGCTGGAAACTAGAAGACCTAGCTTGCGGTACTCTTCCATTTTCCGAAACTGCACGCTCGTCAACATCTATTATGACTTTGTCAACAGGTTCAATTTTTACAACCTTTATCATGCTATCATGATCCGACCCTTTTTCTCTCAATTCCTTTCTTGCAGTTGCACTGCTTTCTTCAGCATATTCTTTTATATGATTCTTGGTATCAGACTGAAACTCAGTAGCATGTGAATCGGTGCAGTCCCCAGCAAAAGACTTATTCACAGGGTTGTCGTTCCTCTCACTTGGTGGTTTGAGAATGGACAATATGTCGTAGACTGTCATAGAATTAAAACTTCTCAGTCTCCAATTGAATAATAGAAATCCAATTTCCTTATCATAAATCTCAGCGAAGAAGAAAACAATATGAGATACCATTATTTCATGAGACACCAATATTCAGTATAAACGGAACTAGAATGGATGATTCATCAAGAAGGTAGATGAGCAACTGTTTTCAAGCGCACTATTCTTACAGCGAATAGGAGCATGTGAAGTCATGTTTAAATTACTGCACGTTACAGAATCCTTGGTGCTGACCTCATTATCTCAGTGACTCAGAGAGGATTGCTTAAATACTCATTAATTAATGGTAAACTAAATGAATGTTTCTTGCTTTAACAGATGCACAGCTGACAACGCTTGAAAGTATTGTTGTTGCTGGGTGAAATGCCGCAAAATAATAATCCTCTATACCTGGCATTGAACTCAGCTGAGAACAACAATCATGATTGAGGAGAAATATACTATAATATAGTGTGTAGGTAATTCTTCAGTTCAAAGTTGCTAATCGATGGTCTGCAGAGCTGGAAAGACGAGCATATTATTGCTTTCTATAAATCCACCTTCTAAAATCTAAGAAAGCTTATCTGAAGACTATATCATACCAAGAGCACTAAATCAGAATCAACTAATTACTCATCAATGTTCATATCAATATATAACAACAGCATTAAATTATACTTGGCAAATAAGCTTAAGATACTACAAGCAAATCTCTCTCTCTCTCTCTCTGACCACATTTAGCATTTGCTTTCTAGTACCAGAAATCAATTTTGACTAAAATCAAGCTCATTATTTTTTGCAAGTATTTGACAGTAAACATCTGGAAACAGCAAAGAATATCTCGTGATCAATTCATGAAAAGTACACTTCCAGGAAAGAGTATGAGCGCTTGATACTTGTGCTTTCAGATCATGTTAACTCTTACCAGAACGCCTAGGCTCAGCATCTCCCCGACTTAATTTTGCATTTTCATTCTGGTAGCTAGAATCACTTAGTTTAGTAAGTGTCCCTTGAGAGCTATCACCTGGTGTTTTTCCTTGATACCCAAGACAACATATGTTATGAAAAGAGGTTTAATAGATCACATAAGATTTAAAAAATAAAATATACAAAGTTTCCAAATTATTAGATGGGGGACTGCTGCAAAGACTGCTGATTAAGCATTCATTATCTGTGCTGATACATTGCATTTGAAGTGCTTACAAGTTTTTTCTAAGAAAGATACTGATATAGATTGCTGCAGCAAATGACAAGAAAAAATTTAGACCACTGCCCAAGATTTGCACAATAGAGCCTTTTAACGTTATTAACAACAAAGACATTCAACAGAAAGATACCAATGTGATGCAAGATGGGAAAGAAAATATTCAGCTAATGTCAAGACTAACTTCCCCTTGATTAAGTGATAGGATAAAGCATGTAGTGCCTGCTGTATTTTTCTCATCCTCAGCTAAATATCTAGTTTTGACATGTAAAGAAAGTAGGGACTTTTTACTAAATTGAAATAAGCCAAGCTCCAAGAAAGAAATGATGCAACAAGAGAACATGAATATTCAGAGAGAAGGAATACAATATAGCATTTTACCCAAAAGCAAGGTTATAACACAAAAAGAGGGTAAGTACCAGCAGTAAATTGTTTATTAATTGGGATTTTGGCTTGGCAATCAACCATGTCACTTTTCCCAGCTACTGTGCAGCTTTTACCCTGAACATTTGAGTCAGCTGGAGGCTTATGATCTTCCAGATCCCCAATCTCTACTAAATGACCATCCAAAGCGAGTGATTCACCAGAACTAACAATTTCATCTCTTTTCAGAAACCTGCCATCCAAGTGTCTTCTGTTCGTATCATACAACTTGACCTGAGTAAAAAATTATAATCATCTCAGGGTTGGTTGTTAAATAGGAGTTGATAACACTACAGGAAATATTCAGGGAAAAAATTCCAAGTGTGCCAAATTTCATTGAGATAAAAGCTCCACTCAGTGGTAGCTTCACAGTGTCCCTGATACTAATTTGGGTCTGCATAGGATAACAGTTTCATTTAACAGGCATATGCTAAAGAAATATCTTTTTTTTTCAGAGTGACGATAGATGTAGTAGGAATATGAATGACTTGAAAGGTTATAACCTTGAGGGAGTTCACTTTTTAATATTGGGGACATAAGTCTGATTTAAATGTAGGGTATTGAATAGAAATCAACCAAATCAGTGTTTTTCATCTTCCTTATAACACAGAATTTGAAGAAATATATTTTTCAGCTGAATAAAAACTGGAAGCTAAGAGGAACAAGAGAAGACAGTTAACGGTTGAAAAATCTTAAGACATTGAATCTAGAAGTAGATTTGCATGAAAAATCTATTAACTTAACATATATCTGATGCAATTTTTTTTTTTGAATCAGTTAACATGAAATTTAAAGACCGCACCCTGAGGACTTGAGCCTAAGACCTTTGGTCTCAGGCGGTCTCAGGCATTAACCCCTACTACTGCTAGGCCAACACAGGCATACATATCTGATGCAATTTAACTTCCATAAATTGTTTGCGTAATCATAGACAATGTTCCATACAGAAACGAAGGAACATCAGCAAGTTGTATTAGTTGATACCTGCCTCCCTTGTGATCCACAAAATATAAGCTGTAGAAAGCCATCATGAAATTTCTTTGCCTTTTGTGTTATTTGTGTTGTGTACAAGACCTGCCATTCTTAACAGAAGAAATGAAACTGTCAAATCTTTATTAGTATAATGTTTGCCAGCGGCTCAAGGACGTTTCCAAGAATCAAAAGAAAAACCAGATAACTCCAAAAGAATAAATTGACCATAACAACCCACCCTTTGTACTGAGTTTTGTCATATCCATACAACTTGGTGAGGAGCCAACCTTATTCATCTCACTCTTCTTGAAGTCTGAAAGATTAGATGGATTGCAAGTCCAGTTAATAATCGAGCAAAGAGCACTATGGATCGTATGTCAAACCCAACGTACAGTAAGGACAATGTTAATCAAAGAAAGGTGTTACACAAATCTAGTTGTTGCCTCCTCCCACAACCACCAAGCTTTGTTGATTTAATTGTTTGATATTGCCAATGCAAAAGTATGGCAATAGATTTAAGAAAAGAAGTAAATTAGGAAATGAAATGATTTAGATTTTTTAACAAACCTCTGATCATTTTCTGTGAGGGACTTATGTTAAGTCCTCGCCCTCTCCTCTTCCCAACCATAGGCTTCCTATCTTTACCAGAAGCAAAAATTTCTAGTCATTTAGCATGCAGCAATACGCAATACATGTATTTCTCAAATTTAGATAATTTCATGTTAAACCAACACTCATAAGAAAGAAGATGAACCAAAACATTAAGGCAATAAAATTGATTACTCTGGGAACTGTAGCTGTAAAATGAATTGGAGGTTTCTGAAACTTTCTTGTCCTGATTTTGAGAATTCAAAACAGATGTAGGTTGATGGCCTTGGCATAGTTCACCAAGATCAACAAGGTAAGAACCAAATGTGACAGTTTCACCAGATAAGATGAGTTCATCTTTCTTCATAAACCTAGTCTCCAGGAGCTTGTCCCATTCATCATACAGCATTACCTGTTCATTTCATAAAATGAAATTCATTGCATACACCATTTCAGATATGAACTAAACAGAGCCCACACTAATGCTTCTCATGGCTGAAGCTACTTAACAATACTATAAAAATCTGGAAGTGAGATTATAGATGAAATTTCTTAAGTGATTCAGTATGGTATCGAAACTCACATCTGAAAAGGTAATATAAATAGTTAGGAAGCTAAAAAGCAGCCCTAGTTGAAAATTTTAGAGGAAATGTGGCTCACATTACCTTTAGCTAGTTAAGATGAATAAATTACTTCACAACTAATTACAGATCAACATCAAGAGTTCGTTTACAAAATCGGCAGCTGTGGCTGCTACTATGTATGCGATAATGTAACAAATTAGCTTGAACCTAAAAAACCAAAAGATACAGTACTTCATATGGCTTTAAATTTTTCTGATAGCTATTTTCGGTTGCGGAACCTTCCAGAGATTACAAATAAATGATTATATGATCTTATCAAGATTTAGCAATGAACTGAGTAAGATAATCTCCAAAGTAAAACTGCATAACCAGGGATAAATTATTTCATCACCACCATCATCATTCACACTCAGACATACAGTAAAATACAACTACCATGAGCTAGAGAGGAGAATTTGCAATAAAAAAATGCAATTAATGATAATAAATCTATTTCTGCACCAAACTATCTGAACATCGGTCTAATTTTGCGGTAATTATCGGATGAAAACATGTCGCCTGAAAAAATGGAAGAAAATGAGGGCAAACCTTATTGCGAGATGATTGAATGAGTAGAAAGCCGTCGTGATAGACTTTCCGCTTCTGCTTAACGTGATTCGTGTAGGTTACGCTCCACCGCTGAGCTTCATCCATGGCGACGCTGATTTAGAAAGTTGGAAGTCTGGATTAAGAGAAGGAAAGTGTTTGGGCAGCGGCCTGCTTTTTGTAGTGGCGGGAACTGAAATATTTAACATTTAGCGTCACGAATGTTCATATACTGTAAAGTCGTGGTTTGAGATAATTTAATAATAGCGTTCTAACATAAAATAAAAAGCTTCACTAAACATAAATCTAATCGTGTGTTCATATTTAGGGGTGAGCATGGGTCGGTTAACCGACCATTTTACACTTAAAAAAACCGATCGTACGATTTTTTACCATATCGGGTAACCGTTGAAAATTGAAGAAAAAAGATCAAAAACCATTAAAGCAGTTAACCTAAAAATCGGGTCGGTTAATCATAAAATTAAAAAAATATGGAGTATTCAATTTTATATAATTCATAATAGGGAAATTTAAAAAAAATCATATCTTAGAATGAACACGCAAAATAAACAATTTAGAAAATCAAAAATAATAAAACAAAATTACATAATCATAATAGAATAAGCTTTGCATTCGCTAACATCGAGCCATCAAATAAGTTTTTCCTGTAATATATACTATCAAATAAAAATAAATAAATATAATATATATATATAATTAAATATATATATATAGGTACCGGTTCGGTTAACTGTCGGTTTTTCATGCATAGAAACCAAAACCAAACCGGTATTATCGGGTTTTGAAAATTAGAAATAAAAACTGAACCATTCGGTTTGGTTAACCATATTTTCGGATCGGTTTCGGTCTGGTTAGTCGGTCGGTTCGGTTTTTTGATTTCTTATACTCAGCCCTAGTCTTTCATCAAATTTTAATACTTTATTGATGATTTTTTTGGGTATTTACTTTTAGGTGATTAGGCGGCATTGATTAATTTTATCCGACCTAATCTTATGTTCATTTTGTAAAATTAAAAATAGAGTATAATAAACATGCACTTTATTTTTTAACCTTAATTTGGTAGCAAACGTGTGATATCAATCTCATCAAAAACACATGGATAATGGATTAGTCATATCCCTCAAAGTGAACCCATTCTTTTACAAAGTACTAAGGGGGTGGCTGGTATGCAAGAATGGAATTTGGCAAGAATGGAATGAAGATGGGAAAGGAATGGACAAAATGATTTCATTCTTACGGTTGGTATCAACAAAGAATGAAATGATTTTTTTTTTAAATTATATAATAATACAAAGTATCATATTGGTTTAAGTCTGGGAGTTTATAGGCCTAGCTCAGTTTAGGCCCATTGTTGTAGCGGGCCAAACTTGGGTCAGGCTTGTCGACCCGCCTAAAATTAAGTAAAACTTGGTGGGCCGAAGGCTAACCCAACCCGGTCATTTCACAATATGACATTAATTTGGGCATAAATGTGTCATAATTAATTTTGGTTCGACAAAATTTTGGATCGTCTCGATCATAATTGAATTATTTTCTAAAAGCCCATCGGGCTCGAAGCGGGCTGGGCCTGCCCTTCTCTTTGTCACCTCTATGCGCTTACAGTCCAAAAAAGTCACACAAAAATCATATGGGTTAGATTTCTTTATTTGGCCCAATGGGCCAAAATCGGCCCGGCCCGACCCGACTCGACCCGACCCAACACAAACAAGGTTCCCCGACAATGTTTAATAAAGTTATATCAATATCATAACTCATAAGTAAGAAAAATTCATTCAAAAGATGAATAAATTTCATTCCTGATAGTGTGGGATTAGCTAATACCTAAGGAAGTGAGAAGAATGGCTAATCTCATGTTGGTGGGATTACTGATTCCTGAAGGAATGATCATTCCTGACTGAAAAGTTGTACCAACCACAAGATTAGGAATGAAAGCAGGAATGGTCATTCCATTCCTGGACCATTCCTGCATTCCTGTACCAACCATTCCTGCATACCTTGCATTCCTGATATGTATTAACTAATCTCACACTATCAGGAATGAAATTTATTCATCTTTTGAATGAATTTTTCTTACTTATGAGTTATGATATTGATATAACTTTATTAAATATTGTCGGGGAACCTTGTTTGTGTTGGGCCGGGCCGATTTTGGCCCATTGGGCCCAGTGGCGGAGGCAGGATTTTAACTCAAAATTATACTACTATATTTTCCCACAATAAACGGATCCAATATTCTTTTTTTTACGTTCACGAAAAAAGAACACTTTCGATTTTAGAACGTGATCTCACGTAAAAACCAATTTTAAATTCACATTTTTCACTTTAAGTGGAGCCAAACTCCACTTTAATACATTTATACTATTTTAAGTATGACCTAACTTCACTATAATATACTCCATCCGTCCCCAAAAGTTTTACGGAGTACATTATATCAAAATATAGCATTCATATAATTCATAAATATCTAATTTATAGTAAGTTCGAATATTAGACGTATTTTGGAACTTTTGAATAATAGTTTTATCAAGAATGCAATTAAATACTCCATGTGTCCTCCACTTACTAACCCCGTTGACTTTTTAGATGATTTTAGAGCTTCGTGATGATAGATTTTAAATCAAATTTTTGGAGATTAGTTTTTTTTACACGATACTACAACACTCGTAGTACCTTGTGAAAAAAACTAAACTCCAAAAATTTGATTTTAAATCCATTATCACAAAGCTTCAAAATTATCTAAAAAGTTAACATGATCAGTAAATGGAGAATAGAGGTAGTATATCATTTTCAATACTATATAGTACCAAATTCTCATTTGTATTTTGTTATTTTAATGTTATATTTTAGATATATATAAGTATAACAATAATAATAGGATACTAATAGGAGTATAATAGGTGGTTAATCTCAAAATACAAGGGGGGTCAATTGCCCTCCCTTGGCTTCACTTGCATCCGCCCCTGATTGGGCCAAATGAAGAAATCTAACCCATATGATTTTTGTGTGACTTTTTTGGACTGCAAGCGCATAGAGGTGACAAAGAGAAGGGCTGGCCCAGCCCGCTTCAAATATGATCGAGCCGATCCGAAATTTTGTCGAACCAAAATTAATTATGACACATTTCTACCCAAATTAATGTCATATTGTGAAATGACCGGGTTGGGCTTGCCTTCAGCCCACCGAGTTTTACTTAATTTTAGGCGGGTCGACAAGTCCGACCCAAGTTTGGCCCGCTACAACAATGGGCCTAAACTGAGCTAGGCTTATAAACTCCCAGACTTAAACCGATATGATACTTTGTATTATTATATAATTTAATTAAAAAAAGATCATTCCATTCTCCTGCATACCAGCCATACCATGTAAAATAAATATTGCTTCAAAATTCACTTTAAAACTTATTATTACAAAATATTAAAATAGATTAAAAAAATTAGAATTCCACTTATCGTGCATGGAAAATACATATCACATTGAAACCAAAATCAACATTCACATATTTACGTATTTCACTATAAAATTAGAGGGAGAACTAAATTACATGGAAAGTAGAAACAAAATTAAAACAATTTGTAATTGGGACATCCCAATTATTAGAGAGAAATATCCTAATAAATTTTAAATAAAAAGTCTTCGTGAACTGCGGTGGAAAGTAGGACTAAGGGCATGTACAATGGGCCAGGAATGGGGGCTCGCTTCTGCCTGCGGGAAGCGAGCCCCCCCCCCCCCCCCAACGCTGGCAAGCCCCTCCTCCGGCGTGCCCGCCTCGCTCCTCCGCACCCGCATCAAGCCCGCCCCAATGTCATTGTTGACGCATTATGACGTCATCATGTCATGACAGATATATATCTTTTGAAAAAAAAATCAAAATTCAGAATTAAAAAAAATTAAAATTTTGAATGTTAGCCGTTGAGCTCCAACAGTCCTCTCCACTTTTTTTCTTTATAAATTCTTCCTCATTTCACTCACACTTACACAACATTCTACTCTTCTTTCTACACATCTCACTTTCAATTCAACATATTTCTTTTTTCAATCTTGCAAAAAAATTTTTTTAGCTATGGATGATAAGCAGTTCATCGCTTGGTTCCATCAAAATTATTCCGGTGTTTCTCCAGCAGCCGCTGTGGATGATGAATTCTTGTCACCTCCGTCGGAGAATTATCCAACACCGCCACCGCCAATGAACCTCGATTTTGCTCCCTACGCAACTACTCCCCCCGAAGTAATGAGCTTTGCTCCTAGGAAATATTTTTAAAACCTGGCGAGCATCCGACGGTGCAACAGGAGATGCAACATCGAAATGCAATAGAGGATCTCAATCCTACAACTTGAGTGTATGAGTTGGATTGAGATCATCTATTGCATTCCGGTGTTGCATCTCCTATTGCATCGTCGGATGCTCGCCACATGTTAAAAATATTTCCTTATGGAATTCTTTAATTATTGCTGATTTAGGAAATGTTTTAAACACTTGGCGAACATCCGATGATACAATAGGAGATGCAACACCGAAATGCAATAGAGATCCTAATCCCTAGTTGTAAGCATGGAGAACATCACCCTAAACTGGTACTTCGGCAACAACCGCTCCATGCTCGTCTTCAACTGCATCGTCCGCATGGGCGGCGCTACAATCCTCCTCTCCTGACCCGCCGCCACTGCCCAAAATTTAATCCCTTTGTAAATACAAATTTTATGTATTTAAAAAATAAATACGAATCCATGTACAAATCCAAAATATTATGGATTAAAATGAATTTATGTAGGCTACGATCTCTATTCTTCCTCTGATTCTTCTCTTCGAATATATTTCGGACAATCTTCGAACAACTTTCGAGATTTTCGGACAAAATAAATCTCCTTGATCTCCACGAACTTGATATTTGATTTATATATCGTTTATTCGGAGGGCAATCGCCTTATTTCCGAATCAAACGCGGATTCAGAAACTTTCCGTAAAGAATACAATCGTATTGAACAAAGAAAGCCTTGAATATGACGGAGAAATCTCTTCATGAGAAATACAATTGTATTTCACGAAGAAAGCTTTGAATAAAAGAGATAAATTCATAGCGAATTCTAACTCCAATTTCTTGAGCTTGTAGTTATGGTTTCTGGTGTCTTTTATGAGCTCTTCTACGACCCTTATTTATAGGTGTAGAAATAACAGGTTTGATGGGCTTTTAGACTCCATGTTGGGTCTAGAGCTGAGGTGACGCGATTTGATTGACTCCTTATTATTTGTATTTATCTCTATCAAATATTTAATATTATGTGCAGATATTGACACATGACAACTTTTGATTGGTTAAAAATCTCCATCTTTTAAATAACAATATCTATTTATTTAATTTAAGAATTATCTTTAATTAAATCCCTTTACTTCTACAAATGCCCCCTTTGAGACTTGTTCATGGATAATTTTGGAAATGAATGAGTCTCAAAGCTCGATTTTATATTGGGTAATTTTAAACTCGTATCCAGGAGTTCTTCAACTTGAATTTGGGCTTGGATTTATAAATAGTTTATACTCGTATTTAAGAGTTCTTCATTTTGGACTTGGAGTTGGATTTATAAATAATTTATACTCGTATTTAATTAGGAGTTCTTCATTTTGGGACTTGGATTTGTAAATAGTTTATACTCGTATTTAATTAGGAGTTATTCATTTTGGGACTTGGATTTGTAAATAGTTTATACTCGTATTTAGGAGTTCTTCATTTTGGACTTGGATTTGTAAATAGTTTATACTCGTATTTAGAATTTCTTCATTTTGAATTTTATTTATCACAATCATTTTTTTTTTGTTTGAGTTTTGACAAATATTTGAATTTGAATTGATCACCATATTTGGACTCATCCTTTTTGTCCATCCATAAAGTCGCATAGGAAGAAATAAGGCCCAAACATATTAAGACCCTTAACCTCATATTATTAATGGATTAGAAGTCCATGTGTAAAAACGAGGTGTCTTGCCTTAATTCATAACCCTTTTCTCTTCACCAATCTGAAGAGACTTGGAGATCAAGTTACCGGAAGTCCATCTAGCTTGGGGTGGCTGGTATGCGGGAATGAAATTCAATAGGAATGGAATGAACTCAGTAATGGAATGGAAGAGGGAATGAAATGAAATTAGTAATGAAATTGATATGGCTGGTATATACAGGAATGAAATGACTATTCTTGTATTGATTCCATTCTTAAGGCTGGTACGAATTGTTGCAGATATTATTATTTATGATAAAAAAAAATACAAAATAATTAAATATTATTATATAAAAATTAATTAGTGTGGACTCAATTCTAGCAAACTTTCAACACATAATATTTTTTGATAATTACAAACTCTTTAATTTTGTAGAAGAAGTCATATTCATATGTTCATATACTTTCTCCTTTCGAAGAAGTCATATTCATATGTTCGTTTTAAACTCATCGATCTAACATTATGCTCTATAAGTATTGAAACAACGAGCCAAAACCAATTTATCAAATGCATTACATTTAGCCAAAACGAAAACATTGCAATTAATTTCTTCCTCCTTGCCATCGTTCTTGTAGCTAAACTTAATCTTGCCATAGCTGCAATTGTTATATGTAAATTACAACATCAGATAGTTGTAAATGGTAATACTATCTTAAATATACATAGCATAATATGATATCAATAATTCAATTTTTGTGGTGTTTTCTAATGATCCATGTAGTTTGTATCTGCGTAATTGTATTCATATGATAGTTCATAGTTCAACATCATAATTTATCATTGATCAATCTTATTTATTTTCAATACACAACAATGATAATCACGACGCATGAAGGAATAGTTCATATATATTAGAGCACCACAAATTAATTAAACAAATATAATAATTTTCAACACAAAGATAATTCCTACTCATGAAATTGAAACTATCAGCACGCCTAGTACATTAATAAACCAAATATAAAGATGAAGTATGAATTGGACCACCGCAACCGAATTTATAGCCAATCTCATCCAAAGAATAACCAATCATGAGAAGATAAACTAATATAAAAACAAAATTCAAGTTAAAATCGTCCTTCTCAATCATCCTTTTTGTAGCAAAGAATAAACTCAAGCATAAAATTCATGAGATTGTCTAACCTGGAAGGACGGCAGATTGCAGATTTTTTTAGCGATGAAAGAAGAGCGGTGTAGAGTACGGTATTATAATTAGGTTAATATTAATTTTAATTTATTAATTAATGAGAATAATTTTGTAAAAAAAAAATAATTAAATTTTTCATTACTAAGGATAAGGATTACATAATACTAGGGGGGTGGGGGAATGGTTAATCCTACCCTCATGACATTATTCATTACTAAGGGTGTGTTTGGTAAAGAAGATGAACCAAGATGAACCAAGATGAGAGAGATCATCTTGGTTCATCTCACTGTTTGGTAACCAACTAAAATAAACTGGAGGGCCCGAGATGAATACAAAGCCCGTTGATATTTCACTGTTCCGCCTTGTTTAGTCATCTCACGTTTTTGGTCGGATGAGGTGAACTCATTAAAACAGTAACACAATACTTTCTCTCTCTTACCATTTTACCCTTATCTATTTATACGATTTCAAATAATAATAATAATAATAATAATAATAATAAAATAAAATAATAATAATAATAATAATAATAATGTAATAAAATAATAATAATAATAAATAAATAAATAATAACAATAATAGTAATAATAATAATAAATCAATAATAATAATAATAATGTAATAAAATAATAATAATAATAGTAATAGTAATAGTAATAGTAATAATTATAATAATAGTAATAATAATAAATAATAATAATAATGTAATACAATAATAATATTAATGTAATAAAATAACCATAATAATAAATAAATAATATCAATAATAGTAGTAATAATAATAATAATAATAAATATTAATAATTTAATAAAATAATAAAATAATAATAATAATAGTAATAGTAACAATTATAATAATAGTAATAATAATAATAAATAATAATAATAATTTAATAATAATAATAGTAATAATTATAATAATAACAAGAATAATAATAATAATAAATATAATAATAATAATAATAATAATAATAATAAATAATAACAATAATAGTAATAATTATAATAATAACAAGAATAATAATAATAATAATAATAATAATAATAATAATAATAATAATAATAATAATAATAATAATAATAATAAAGGGTACTATTTAATCTCAACGGTAAAAAGTGAAATCGGTAGGGGTATTTAATAAGGGTAAAATAGTCAATTTAAATTTTAATCTAGAGTTTTGCAATTTGTACCAAACATAATATGATATCATCCGGGTCTGAATTTTTTGCTACCAAATGGTGAGATGAATGATTCATCTTGACACTATTCATATGAGTCATCTTGAGATGATTACCAAACGCAGCCTAAGGGAATGACCATTCCTAATCAATAAATTATACAACCCTGTCATTAGTCATTAGGAATAGAAGCTGGAATGTCATTCCATTCCTATCTATATATATATATATTCTTCCGATTGTTTTCCTCAAACCATCAGCATCTTTTCTTTTATTCTATCTTCCTGCGCATAATCAACTCCCATATTTTGGTGCTGAAAGCATTGCTGCTACCGTCTATTCATCCATAAACGCGTCTATTCATCCATTTACGCTGTGCTGTTTCCACTTCCTCTACCGAAACTCTCAGTGTCGCCACCTCCAAAACGCCTTCACATTCTGCAACTGAGACCAACTCCAACTAACTCTATGGAATGGGTCAGCCGCACCGATTTCTGCTGAGAATTATCGGAACCGGACGTCGGCAAACGGGTACTCCTCTGTGGGTGGGCGGCGCTCCACCGTATTCACGGCGGTCTCACATTCCTTACCCTACGTGACCATACCGGAACCGTACAGGTTTTTTGATTTTTCCGTCTCTGTCTTCCCTTTTTAGCATATTATATCTGCCAATGACCAAATATCCACATAAACTGCGGTCTAAGATCATAGATGGACTTCAAAGTTTATTTTATGTATGAAATTTGGCATCAAACTGGACAACATTACGGCAGGTTTCATGTCCATAATTACTGTTGTTCCAAATGTTTGATGATTTTTAAGAATTCAACCCTTCGAAACTTGTTTATAAAAATCCAACCCGGAGGGTTTTTGCAGGACATCAATACAACATAATGACTTGCTATTTGGCTTCCAATGGCTTGATGTGTTATCTATGATTGATCTCTGGATTGTGGCAGATGGTTGTTTGATGAACTAAGAGAGGGCAATGATCTATATTTGGTAAACGGAATATACTCTAGGAAACGGGGGAGTGAGTGGTTATGTGGATTTATTTTCCTGAATCAATTTCCAGTTGGAATTCATGCCCTAGTTAGTTTCTATGCTTTTTATGCAATTCAGGCAGATTTTGACAACAGACTATATACTTCATAAATGTCCAGGATGTTACTGTTATTGCTTACTAATCTTCTCATTTTCTCTCTTACGTGCTGATGAGCAGGTTACCACTCTTCCGGATGATTTCCCTAAGGCTCATGCTGTTGTGAATGACTTGAGGCTTGAGTATGTGATTTCAGTGGAAGGAGTTGTCCGGCCACGGCCAATCGAGGCAATAAATAAAAAGATGAAGACAGGCTTCATAGAGGTAAGTTCTTTCAAAAAGCTTAGGTTGGTTTTAGTTTGGTTTTCATTATTTTGGAAAGTGGAATGATTTGTGCATTTGTTTATCAACCTGAAATTAGTTCTTGTTTGGCTCTATTCAGCTCATTAAACTGGAAATAATAATTTGTCGAGAGCATTATGTGAACACTGCAAAATGTTTCGTTTTATTGTTTATGTCCTATCGGTCAAACATATTGCAATGAGAAATTGTTGCTCAATTTGTAATTGGTAATTGGATCGGATCAAAAAAATTTGTAAATGGTACTATAAAAAAAATGAAAAGCATTATTGATTACTTACTGGACATTATTATTCTGTTATAAATGGTAAAAAAGCAAAAGAAGGAAAGATAACCAAACGACGGTATAGACGTCTGCTACATCATCAGGAGTATGTATTACGAGTTTGAGTTGGTTGCTTATTGTAAAAGTAGGATGGGGCTCCTAATTGAACGCTTGGAGTTGTGCCTAGTTTGTTCATAAAACTACCTTGTGCTGTATTGCTATCGAGTATTTGTGCTTGACCTTGGGAGTTCCTCTCATTATTTTACATTATCTTGACTAAAGTAGCAAAACCCTTCCGGTTGATCTTAGTTGATTCTTTGGTTTACCAGTTCCTATGTTCATGGACAGATGGAATGTTTCGTATAATTGTTAAAAGGGGCCAAGAAATCAAGATCATAACCTTATGATATCTAAGATTCTAGTTCTCCATACCGGGAGGTTTGCTCTTAATGATTTTCTTTCACAGGTTGCTGCTGAGCATGTCCAAGTGTTGAATGCAGTGAGATTTAAGCTGCCCTTTTTGGTTACTACTTCTGATGAGTCAAAAGAGTCTTCCAAAGAGGAAATTAGACTGAGGTAACCCATTTGCCCTTTACAATGCTCTCCACTATTCTGGATGTTATACCATATAACTGTAACACTGCCTCCAGTGATTCATTGCCCTTGCTCCAAGTGTTTGATTTTTGAAGAAATTATGAAGTATGAGATGCTAAACAAAGATTTCAACTGCTTATTATCTACGTCCAAATGTTCTTTCTTCAGTATAACATTTATGTCTGAGTTCAGAAGATACTTATTCACATCATCTACTCTGTTTTCCCCCTTCTATTGGGTGGTGGAATGGGGTTGAGGGTGTTTTTTAGCCAACTAAACAATAATTATAAAAACTGCAAATGCTTTTAGTGATATTTCTGAAGAATTTGAGTTCTATATGTTGTTTACCTACTCATGAAAAGCTCCATACTTATCAGATACCGATATCTAGACCTGCGAAGATCTCATATGAATTCCAATATATTGTTGCGGCATAAAGTTGTTAAACTCATTCGGCGATACCTTGAGGATTTGCATGGTTTTGTCGAGGTATTACTTTGACATTCAACCTCTCTGAATTCTGACTGAAGCATATCAGAGCTTCCATATTTGGTATAATCCCTGTGATTTTAATGATTGCGAGGTAGATTGAGACTCCAATTCTATCTAGATCAACTCCAGAAGGTGGGTGCAAGGGATTATTTAGTGCCTTCAAGAGTTCAGGTATATTTCCCTAGTTCTAGATGTGTGATCTACTGCCTCGGTATAGTTTCTTACTTTGGTATTTCTTCAACCTGTTGTTAATATAGTAACTATAGCTGGGTTGGGGCAAGAATTGAAACTATAAGAAATTGCTCCAAGTTTTACTTTCTCACAGTTATTGGAGGTAGTTAAGGGAAAAGATATCTTGAGTCACAGACTAACTTTTGCTTCACTCATCTTGAACTTTGTTGATATTGTGTTTATTTATTATAAACCCATGCAACCAGTGGCAGTGCCACCTTATAACAATGGTTGGCTAAAGCCCGCCCTAAACATCACTTTTGCCTTCTTTTAATTCTTAAAAATTTGATGATTTTCGAAAATAATTGTTGTCAGCCCATGTTAAATTACGGTTAAAGGAAGGAACAATTGTGCAAGAAATGAATAAAATGAATATGTTGGATAGCGTCATAGCACCAGGCATGAGAAAGAAGAAGAAGAGGGTCGAAAAATAAGAAAATATACGTAAAAAGACCCACTTCTTAAATTTTAACGTGGTAGTAGTCAGTTGAGCCCACCCCGTTAAAAATTTCTAGCCCCGCCCCTGCATGGCAACCATACTGTGTATTATTAGAATTATTTTTCTCATTTTCTTCTTGAATATACTAAATATATTGGAGTTCTGAGTCTGTGTCCAAATGGCTTTTTATTGGGTTTGTTTATCTAGAAAAGTATAACTTATCTACGGGGGCAGTTGATGTAGTAAGAGTGGATTATATATGAATCTGCACAGACAGGTAATGCACTTTTTTGCCTTCATGTAGCTATTGATTGAGTGATTTTCTTCATAAAAAATAGATGTGATTCTGATTTTAATTTTATGAAGCCTGGAACATTTTATGCTCTGCCACAAAGTCCGCAACTCTTCAAGCAGATGCTAATGGTCTCTGGTTTTGATAAATACTATCAAATAGCGAGGTAATTCAATTCTCTAACGGGATAATAAGATGCTTTTTCATTTTCTCTTTTCATTCTATATATGTATAGCATCACTTTCAGTACACCTTTTCCTCTATAAACATGCCATTTTGTGCTGAAGGCATGTTATGGAATTTCCTCAAAAGACCAGGATGTTTTCTTTCATTCTACTTCAAAAGAATACTCCACATACTGCAGGCTTGCTTGCGTTTAGTATTGGTATTTGTGATACAATTATAGTACAGATTTACTTATCTTTCTTGCTTTGCAGATGTTTCAGAGATGAAGATTTAAGAGCAGACAGGCAGCCTGAATTTACGCAGCTTGACATGGAAATGGCATTCACGCCTCTTGAGGATATGCTGAAGCTGAATGAAGATATGATTAGAAAGGTTACTTTGATTTGCCTTGATTTCTCTAATTTTTAATCTTTTGAGTTAAAATATCTGATGAAAATTTGGCATATGGTAGAATATCTTGGGGATCATATTTCTGCATGTGTTTTGTCAATGGCTCCTCATTCTGAACACATCTTGGTCAATGCTGGGAAACATAATATGCTGATATAGCAGCTTGTGGGAGCCTGGCTTCTGAACTTCTATGCTGGCTTGTCATTACCTTAATTTCTGTAGATAGTTGTGCTGTAATTTTAAATCTCCAATTACAAAATAGTATTAGAACTATTCTGGTATAGAATTGTGATCTCAAGCAATCCTGTAAGCTGTAACTAGGTTTTGAGGTTATTTTTTTTTGGATCTTTGCGTGCTCCATGGTTATCATGCCGACACAATCACTTGTTAGTTCAGATGCTAGGCTTAATAATCGGCCTCAAGAATCTCACAATTTTTTTCTTTCTATGCATGTCTTCACCTTGATCTTCTTGAGTATGATTATCTTGTTTTAGCAAGGGGGCTTTAATTTGTCCACTGCTGTTCAAACTTTATCTTGATTGATAGGTTTGCAAGTGAAGTACACTGTTTTCTCCAACTAAATGGAGTCCATGACGACCAATTATTTTATTGCAGATTTTTCTTGACATCAAGGGAGTTGATCTACCAGACCCGTTCCCAAGGATAACATATGCGGAAGCTATGGGCAGATTTGGTTCAGACAAGCCAGATATGCGTTTTGATCTTGAACTGAAAGATGTAACCCTTTGTTGACATCCGCCAATGCTTTTTTTTTTTTTCTTGTAAATAGGATCAAGAGCAAATCAATCTATTTATGAGACTGGACATTGACCAGTTCTTCATCTCTTTCTTGGCCTATGTTTGGTTTCTTATGGAAATATTGTTCTACCTTCAGGTATCAGAGCACTTCAGGAATTCTCCCTTCAAGGTGTTGCAGATACCTTGTCGAGTGATGACGGTGTTATTAAGGCAATATGCGTTCCTTCAGGAGCCCAGAAGTATTCTAATAGTGCTCTTAAAAAGGGTGACATTTATAATGAAGCTATTATATCTGGAGCAAAGGGATTGCCATTCTTAAAGGTCTCAAGTGATGGTAATAATTAATAAAGATGCCTCTTGCTATTATACATTCATTAATCGGTGCAAATGTTTCCATAATCACCAAAGTGTAATGCACTTATGCAGGTGGCCTTGAAGGGATTCCCGCACTGGTGTCAAGTTTGGGCAAGACTGAACATGATCTCTTGCTTAGGAAACTATCTGCTAGTCCTGGTGATCTGATTCTTTTTCCTGTAGGTAATAATAAATCAGTTAATAAAACCTTGGGTCGACTAAGGCTGTACGTTGCACATGATATGGGATTGATTGATACTGTAAGTTGTTGACTTGGATTTTCTTTTTCCTGAAATATGTTCTACATTACTTTACGACAAAGGAATTTATTATGGCACTTTCTTGTCTGACTGCTGGGTTGTTTCTTTATCTCTGTTTTTGCTAGTCAAGGCACGCAATCCTCTGGATAACTGATTTTCCTATGTTCGAGTGGAATGATTCTGAGGAAAGGCTTGAGGTTTGTTCATCTTTACTTTAATGATGCTTTTTCTGGGTAATAAATTGGACAAATTCTCTCATAGCATTTCCTTTGTTAGTTTGTTTAAACATGATAGGATTTAAATAATCTTGCAAACATATGAACTCAGGGGCGTATTTACTTAGGGGCTTGCACTGGGCTATATCCATACATAATAACAATATTAACCCAGCCTAAAATAAATTAAAGGGCCCAAAACAATTGTATAATAATTTATTAATTACAAGAACTCAACATCTATGAGACCACCATTGCCGTCCTCCAACTTATCTCCTCCACTTCAATCACAATTCAATATCTCTTTTGGTATGCAATTTGTGTTATTATATTTTGTGTGCTTATTAATTTATATATTTACATTAGAAGACATACATAAATAGTTCGTAAAAAAATCGAATTCTTTTCGTCAATTAATTGGTAAGATTTTTTTGATTGAGCTTGAAGATGATACTCTATGATTGCTTATTGCATTAAATAATTTCATAATCCATTGAAGATTTCTAATATCTCGAATGGGAAATCATATGTATGCAATTTTGGCCTTTTGCTTTCTAATGTTTTGGTGGAATTTTAAATTCATTTGGAGATTGTGCCTTTATTATTACTTGTTACTTATAGCAAAGACAAATGCTCCATGTTTCCAGTTTAGAAGTGAGATTTTTATGTGAAATATATCAATGAGAAGTAATTTTGTTTATTGTTATACATGATTTGTTGATGCTTTATATTGAGAGAGACTGTCAAAGATACAGATATAGACTCAGTTATCGATGAAATCTTATATATTATGTGAACATCGAAATACTTAATTTTGGTATACTATATGTTAAAATTTAATACGTCGAAAAATATACTTTTCAGCCCACCCCATTAACAATGTCTGGCTCCGCCCCTGTATGAACTATAATTGAATTAAGGGGAGGCTATAACTGCAACTATCACCTTAAACTTTAAACTTATCTGAGTTTTTTTTCCTGCAACAGCTGAAAAAAGTGATCTTTAAATATATTTCTAACATACTTTCTCTATGTTTTACCTCTTTGTAGGCCTTGCATTATCCTTTCACAGCTCCTAATCCTGAGGACATGAAGGACCTTCCCTCTGCCAGAGCCTTAGCGTATGACATGGTTTACAATGGGGTCGAGGTAAACAAATCTCTACATTCCTTTGTGAGAAGCAGTTTGGATTGTCTTAAAGCTTGTGTCTTTTAATAGATTGGTGGGGGAAGCTTGAGAATTTACAAGAGGGAATTCCAACAGAAGGTTTTAGAAATAGTTGGCATTTCTTCTGAACAGGTAATGGTGCTCTTATCCAATCATACGTTTTAACATCGAGGATCACTTATAGAATGCCTTCATATCCATGCCTTGCATAAATACATGTTTTGTGACTAAAACCAAGGCCAATTGTGTAGTGGAACATCTACTTGTCTTTTGATAATTTTACTAATAGTCAGTTTTATTTTAGTTGTAGTTAGTTATAATGATACGTTTGTATCAGATCAAGTTAGAGAAACTAGGTCTTCTACTCTATTTTCAACTTTCCAAATTAGTTCAGGTGGTTAGGCCCCTCTAAAATTCACTATATCTATTGGGGACAGTATGATAAATCCAGCAACTTTTGTGTGAAGATAGAACAGAAGCAGTTTCAAACATCCAGTTCGAAGTAGTTGGCCCCTTAATCATTTAAGAATAAGAATTAGGGAGAGCAGAAAATTATTTTGTATTACTAGATGAACTCTGAAGAACTTGAGTCTGTTCATTGCTTACATGTATGTCCATAATCGTTGAAATCCATATTATTTGTGTTTTGGTTCAGGCTGAAAACAAGTTTGGGAATCTTTTTGGAGGCTCTGGACATGGGTGCTCCTCCTCATGGTATGAAATGCCATTGTTTCCAGGATTAATAACTGTTGCATAATAAGAAGTTTGTTACAATGTCAAATAGAAATTAAAAATAAGGGTAAATAGGGGTAAATAACCACTTTTCTTATAAAGGGTGTGTTCTCTTTGACGGTGGTATATTGGAACTTTGTGTCTCGTTTATAGATCTATTTAAACTTAAGAGTTGTGGAATATTGTGACACAGGAGGAATTGCTTTCGGGTTAGTGATGCTATTGGCTGAGGCTAACTCCATAAAAGAAGTTATAGCTTTCCCCAAGACGTCTACTGCTGGATGTGCCCTTACTCGTGCACCCTCTGATGTCGATCCACAACAGCTCAAGGATCTCGGGTTGTAGTAGATATCATTTACCAGCATTTTTGAAGTGTAATATTTCTCCCTCATCTCATCTTGTATTTGTATAGTAGACTTGGATATTATTTCTTTTCCCTTGAGAGGAGATATTTTATTTTCTCTGGGGTATCATATAATAAGTTTTGAATGATTCTTTCAAGATTTTGATATGTGGCTCCGCAGAATTTAGGTGGAGGTTACTTGTTCATTTTGGTTGGATCATCTGTGGTAATATTAGAACGGCAGGGATTTGAATTTTATCATACTAATGCATTTTGGATTTTTTAAAACACAATTAACATGAAATGTAAAAGTTGCTCTTGAATCCGGGACCTTTGGTTTCAAGCGGCAAAAACAGGTACACAACGGTTGTTAGTTAGTACTGTATTTAGTTATAAGTTCCATACTTGTCTTGGGAAAATTGCTTAATCACACCTTTTAACATTTCCTTCAAGTACAAGAAATCCTTTTACAAGTGTTTGCACCAACCAAAACTAACTCTAATTTATTCACAATTTATCTTTCATATATTTAAATCTTAAGATTTTTTTTCTTTACCAAATTTTATTATAAAATACTTCATTTTTTTTTAAGTCCCGATCTAAAAGATTATTTTTATCGGATGGGAGGAATATGACAAAATAAGGAGTAGATTCTCGTTTCTCCATGTCAACAATAAAAGAAGGTTTAAAGGGAGAGATGGCAAACTCGAATGAAAAAAATAATACTAGTAAACTGATTTATTAGTTTAACAAACTTAACCAAGAAGACTCACTTAAATACCACTATTCTCAAATTAGTTTAACAAAGATTCTGAACCATATTTCCATATTTCGTGTGGACTACATTTCTCGTCTACCTCTCCCATGTCATACCCAAAAATCAAAATTACTTTCTTATTTTATTGAAAAAAATATGCAATTAAGTTTTTTGTTTTCTTAGCACAACTACTAGCGAACTACGTTTTGTTTTCTTAATAGAATTAGTCAACGTGAGTAGGAATAGGAAATCTGATAAATTATCCGACTAATTGAGAAAATCTTTTGTAAATTTTGTTTTAATGATTTCTTTTTTAATGTTTTATTTTTAAAGTTCAAATAGGGATCTCGTGTATATAGATGTCATGGGCTTAAGTTGCACGATATCAAAATACTAAACGGTATTTTAATAACAAATTAAATTTGGTCCCTTATTAGGTTGGCTAGCTAGTCTAGACGTTGGTGACGTGGTGTTCTTACAACAAAAAGTTTAAGAGTTCGTTTGAATTCCACCATTTTTTTAGTTCTAGACATTTTATTTGCATCCAAATTAAGATAGTACAAAATATTGAATTTAAACTTGATAATATTTTATGATCCATGTAAAATTCATGAAAAATACCTAGAAATGAAAACTTCATGTATTTATATGTTTTCTTTTTTCTGGAAATAATTAACTCTTCAAAAACTACTCTTTCAAATACTTTACATTTTTTCTTTATTATCGTACCAAAAAGAAAGTGAACGTTTTTGAACGGAATCGAAGGAGTATGAACACACATTTGGGTTGCCACGGTCGACGGGTAATGAAATTCCAGTTGGACGATGATCGTTAGTAGTTAGAATATTGAACAATAAATAATGATAATTTCAACATCTGGATTTCTTAGATAAATGCTCCATTTATTTCAGACAGCAGTTTTTATGAACAATGCAAATAGTGGTTGGCCAATTTATCTAGCTATCAAAAATTTCATACGTCGTCAAAGTTAAAGAAAACTCTTTAAATAGGCAATATATACTTCTCCCACTTACTACAACCATTTCTTCCTCCCTTTTCACCCCCCCCCCCCACACACACACACACTCTTCCTATTTCATCAAAGAATAATGGGAAACGTCGATGCCGACGGCGGCGGCGGAGGAGAGAGAAGATGTAGAGAGAGAAACAGCCAGCTTCTCTGAAATACGTAAAACTCGGCTACCATTACACCATCTCATACGCCATCTATCTCCTAATTCTCCTACTCCCCCTACTCCCCATCCCCATCCCCACCGCCGACGATCTCGTACCGGCCGCCGCCGCATGCTCCGCCGTCGCCGCGTTCCTCGCCGCCCTCTACTTGACGACGCGGCCGAGAAAAGTGTTCCTGGTCGACTTCGCCTGCTACAAGCCCGGCGAGGAGGCCATGTGCAGCAACGAGGTGTTCATGGACCGGTCGCGGCGAGCGGGGACTTTCACCGGGGAGAATCTGGAGTTCCAGAAGAGGATTCTGGAACGTTCCGGATTAGGGCAGAAGACGTACTTCCCGGAGGCGCTGCTCCGGGTGCCGGCCTCGGCCAGCATGGCGGAGGCGAGGAAGGAGGCGGAGATGGTGATGTTCGGAGCCATAGATGAGGTGTTGGAGAAGACTCGGGTGAGGGCGAAGGATATAGGGATAGTGGTGGTGAACTGTAGCTTGTTCAATCCGACGCCGTCTTTGTCGGCGATGGTAGTGAATAGGTACAAGCTTAGGGGGAATGTTTTGAGCTATAATCTTGGTGGGATGGGTTGCAGCGCTGGTTTGATCTCCATTGATCTTGCTAAACAGCTTTTGCAGGTTACTTATTATTATTATTATTATTATTCACTTTTTCATCATTTTTATTACTACCTATGTTCATGATATGTGTTAAAAATTCCTTTTCGGGATGTTATTATACGTGTGTTATTTTCTAAAATAGAGTACTTTCGTTAACATAAATGAGACTCATTCTCTATTCATAACATTTTTATTCCCTTGTCTATTCAAATTTGACATATATATCAGGGACATAGGGAGCTAGTGTGTATATATATATATATATATATATATATATTCATGAATTATATATATTGTACGGAAGTAGAGAGATTAGGCACACCAAATTTGAATACTTGCACATGCATGCTTAGGTTTTTATTGATGGTTTGGGTTGGGACCAAGTCTTGAGTGTTGTATGTGTTTAGTGGCGGAGTGAAACATTGGAGTTAAAAATTCAGCTTGAAAGATGCTAATTATAAAAAATATATCAAATGAGTGTTAAATTAAGGTTGAAAAAAATTCTAAAATTAAATATTTTTAATGTAAAAATATTTGTAATTGGTGGGGTCGGCATGTGTTTATTATCAGTTATTTGTAAAAATATAATTACTTTTCCCATTTATCTTTCAATGAATTAATTAGGGTTAATTATAATTGATAGGGTTGATTATTTGATATAAATTTTAAGCTTCATTTTTGCAATTCGGATAAACTAGTGCACTTTCGTGTTGTATTTCCTACTGTAACGAAGGCGGATTGCCACATGTTTAGATCATTTTTAAAATCAATAATGATTAAACGGAAATGCTAATTTGTGAAATATTTTCCAACAGTATAAGTGTTAATTATGATTATGACTAAATAAATAAACATTTAATGTTCTATTGGCCGCCTACCCATGCGGTATTAACTACACTTAAGATCCTCTCTCTCACGTTTAGAGTTTCTTACTCGTGTCTAATTTATCTAGTTTTCTTTCTTTCTTTTTTTTTTCAATTTCAGTTTCTGTGTTTAAAGTTAATAATTAATATGTAATAATAATTTATATATATTTTTATAATAAATACTACTATTAAAAATAGTGAAATTAATAATGAATGCAACAATTATTGGTACAGGTTCACCCGAACTCGTACGCCCTAGTTGTAAGCATGGAGAACATCACCCTCAACTGGTACTTCGGCAACAACCGCTCCATGCTCGTCTCCAACTGCATCTTCCGCATGGGCGGCGCCGCCATCCTCCTCTCCAACCGCCCCTGCGACAGCCGCCGCGCAAAGTACCAGCTCGTCCGCACCGTCCGCACCCACAAGGGCGCGGACGACAGGAGCTACGGCTGCGTCTTCCAGGAAGAGGACGACGCCAAGAAGGTCGGCGTCGCCCTCTCCAAGGACCTAATGGCTGTCGCAGGGGAGGCCCTAAAGACAAACATCACGACGCTGGGCCCACTCGTCCTCCCCATGTCGGAGCAAATCCTCTTCCTGCTCACGCTACTAGCGAGAAAGGTGTTCAAGCAGGCTCGAATCAAGCCTTACATACCGGATTTCAAGCTGGCGTTCGAGCATTTCTGCATCCACGCGGGAGGGAGGGCGGTTTTGGATGAGCTGGAGAAGAGTCTGGAGCTGAGCGAGTGGCACATGGAACCTTCTAGAATGACACTGTATAGATTCGGGAACACTTCGAGCAGCTCGTTGTGGTATGAACTGGCCTATACCTGAGGCCAAGGGGCGGATCCGGAAGGGCGACCGGACGTGGCAGATCGCGTTCGGGTCGGGTTTCAAGTGCAACAGCGCAGTTTGGAAGGCGTTGAGGAGCGTCGATCCGGCTAAGGAGAAGAATCCATGGATGGATGAGATTGATGATTTTCCAGTTGAGGTGCCTAGGGTGGTTAATATTACTTGATTCGCACCAAACGATACCCTTTACATTACAGAGTTTTTTTTGCCTTTATTCTTTTTTTTTTTTTTTTTTCAATTTCAGGGTTCATAGTGATGTTAATATTTTTGGGGATGTGATATTACTGTTATAGTATATGATTTAAAGAAACAAATGTTTAATAAATATGGCCGAAAATACGAATTCGAGGAAAATTTAAGGTAAAGTTATGAAAAAAAATAAATAAAAATGAGGTAAACTGATGATTTGATACCAATTAACCCAAATTTAGTTAAGCTTTAACAAAAGTTATAAAATTAAAAATTCAAAAATAAGGTAAAGTTTATGCATTTTGTACAAACTAACCCAAATTTAGTTAAGCAGTTAAGAAGCTTCAATAAACAGAACAACCCAATTAGCAAGTGACTCTGATTTTCCTCATGAATCATGATAAGTTGATCAATTCTCAATGATTAATTTGATTATACGATACAATTTCCTTATGATTTGTTAATCATTTTATTCCACAACCCAATCTGCAAAGTAACTTTTTTTTTTTTTTTTTTAATTATGAATTTCTTTAGGCTCCAATTTCCTCATGATTACTTGTATCCTTTTATTCCACACGTGTCTAGATTACATTTAAAATATTTGTATTAATTCACAGTAATTGAAAATGATTCTAACTTGAGCAATGTACAAATTTTGCCTGCCATATTAATAAAACATAAATTATTTAAAAACACTATGATATATTCCTAACTAAATGAAGTCTAAAACCAAATATTGTGTTAGAAACTATTAACAAAAATGAGTTAGAAAAGGGTATCATTTCCATATAGGAAAAGGGTACAATCATGAGTATATAATTTAATTCTTGCATTACATCCTGGTTGTTACATTTATTGATATATGATTTCCATAAAGGAAAAGGGTACATGCATGAGTATATATGGTAATTTAATTCTTGCATTACATCCTGGGCCTTGCAGTTCTGGGGTCATCAAACACAATCAAAACCTTTCCAATTGCTTCTCTGTTCTTGAGGGCAGCAAAAGCAAGATTTGCCTGTAATTGTTTCCTTGTTCATTTCAGTTAAAACTAATTTGTAAAACAAACACCCGATCGATATTCATAGCGAACAAAACTCACCTGGCGAAGGCTATAAGTATGAGATATTTTGACAGTGATCAAGCCATCAGCCAACCAGGACAGCAGTTCCTTCAGTGAGTCTTCCAACACATGCGGTCGATGAATTTTATGGCTCCCCCAGTAAAGTCCATGAACCGTCCAGTTCTGCAAACGTAATTTTATGCAACGAGCATCAACATCAGCTGAAGAAGAAAAGCATTACTAAATGGAGGAGGGGGAGAAGGTATGTAGTTTGCTCGTACCTTAACAAGAGCAATATTTGCTGGGACAATCGGTACTTCACCACTTGCAAAACCTATAATCAAGATTTGTGCACCCCAGTTCAACAACTTCAACGAATCTTTCGTGAGCTTGCCTCCGACCGGATCATACAAAACGTCCACACCCTTAAGCTTTCTAGCCTTGAGAAATCCCTTCACGCTTTGAATCACATCCTCCGTGCTCAAGTCAACAACATGATCAACACCCAATGACTTGAGGAATCGTACCTTCTCACTTCCCCTGCCACCCACAGCCAAAGACGAGCACGAACTCTTAGTTTTCTATTCAACAACATACATGGATTACTACTCTAGGACTAAATCATTATGTAAACAGTCGGTAGTCACGTACCTAGCAACAGCTATAACAATGGCACCAAGGACCTTGCCAATTTGTACAGCCGAAACACCCACTCCTCCAGCTGCACCAAGAACCATCAATACCTGTTGTTTACGCCACAACACGTTATTTAATGCACAAAGTGCAGAACTCAAGTAGTTTGAGAAAAGCTACGAGCACTACCTGGCCAGCATGCAGTTGTGCTCTATAAACAATTGCCACATGTGACGTGCCATATGCAACCGGAAATGCACCAACCGCAACTAAATCACATCCTTTAGGCACCAGAAATCTGTCATTCCCTCACAATATTAATAGGTGCAAAATAGATGAATAAATTTTTTGATTCTTCATGAACTCAGCAGCATTTATTGATCGCAAACATGCATCTTTCAGCTAAAAGAAGCCACTTGACAATCCATTTTATTTTTATCAACAATGGTCCAAATTCTTGCACTTGTAACGATTATTCTGTGTCTTCTAATCACAATATATTCATACAAAATATGCTCATGAGTCATGAATCATGATAAATTCGAGATTGGCAAGTAATAAGTTTTCTTAAAAGTTCTATGGCGCCTAAATTTTAACAGAAACACAAATTTTCATTTTTCACAAAACAAGAAGCAGCAAAGAAGCAAATTATGACTCTAAAAGCACAAAGCAAAACATGTATAGTCAAGAGCACTCAATACACAAACTATATAACATACCCAAGGAACAAGTTCTTGAAGCATTCGAATTCAGCTTAGACAGAGACAGGGGAAAAAAAAACTAACTGGAGAATTTCTACCCAAATGGCAAATTCTTATAATTTGCAAACAACCACAAGCAGCAAAAGGATATCATGAGTGACAAAGCGAAAATCGATAGGAGTAGAGAATGGCTACAGCTCGGATTCATCGGCGACGATGAATTGGGCAAATGATCCGAGGGAGGCAAGGGAGCAAACGGAGTCGCCGACTTTGAACTTAGTGACAGCTTCTCCGACGGCATCGACGGTGCCGGAGTAATCAGAGCCCGGAATAAAGGGCAAGGGCGGCTTCTCTTGGTACTTGCCCTGAACTTGGAGGTAATTGGCGAAGTTCAAGCTGGTTGCTTTGACTCGGACTCGCACCGCCGTGGGTGAGTTGAGTTGGGGAATCGGGTGAGTCGGTGAGAGGGTGAGGGCCGAGTCATCAACCCCCTCCGCCGGGACTGTTGGATCGCCCAGACTTCTGCATACTAAAGCTTCCATTTTCGGCTGCACAAAATTCTCAAATCAAATATTCATCCAAGCAATTTTTCTCTTCAAATGGGTAGGAATTCCAATCCAAGATTTTAAGCCGTTCCTTTTATTAAAGAAATTTGATTTTCTTTCTTTAAGATTTGAATATAAACCGAGGCTTAGCGAACTTAATTTAAAAGTTATTCCGGCAGTGAGACCAGAACAATAGCACAATCAATTTTCTGCTAAAGTACAATCACAAATCCTAACAAGAAGAAGACAATGTACTCACTATGCTTCTTAGAACTGAACCAGAACCTGAAAGCGGCGGATTCCTCGCCAGAATTTAAGAAAGTTGAAGAATTTCCCGTCTCTTTGCACATACGATAAGAACGAGGATGAAGGCGAGTCGGGGTTATATCTTTTCAAAATCAAGCCCAACTCTAATGCCTAAATAGTTAGAGGATGAAGGCAAGCCGGGTTATATCTTTTCATATCAAGCCCAACTCAACTCTAATGCCTAAATAGTTGGCATAAATATGAAATATGTACACTATTTATATGAAAATGTGAAGATATTTTTCTTTTAATATTTATAATAATCATTTTTTATAATGTGATGATTTACAAAATAAAAAAACATATAATACGTATGTAGATGGTAAATCTACGATTAGGGGTATGACTGGCTCGACAGGTTCGTCTGGTAGACGGAACGGGCACTAGCAACCTGTCAACACAAGTAACACACGTAAGAGCCCTTCGAGGAACACCGAAGGGGGTGTCAACCAAAGGACCTTCGACGCTCAAGTCAGTAATCAGAATAAATAGGCGGGATAATAAATGTAAATAGACGGAAAATAATAAATAACGAATGGTAGAAGTTCTAGTTGGAGGCGGATTGGCAGAGAGTGCATATGATGAAGAGATGGTGGTGACGGGAGTCCGTCTGATGAGATCCGCTTGCCGCCTACTAGAAGAGAGGGTGGGAGTGTTCGGAGAGTGGAAGAGCCGATTGCTAGAGAGAGTATGCTAGTAGTCAGATCGTTCAAGAGCCGAGTGATAGAGAGTGAGTGGTAGTAGTCGGAACGAGTCCGTCTATGTGAATAGCAGGTGGAACTTATAGGACGGCTTGTCAGTCTAGGGTTTTTTTCCCTGAAACCCTAATCTTGTCCGTCTGTTCAGATTGTAGGCGATCCTTTCCCGATTAGTTTGTTCTGTCTCTAATGTTCGTGGGAGATTCTCGCCCGATTGGTTCGTTCCATCTGTTATGTTGGAGTCGTTTGAAGTCAGATCGTTCGGCTGACTATGTAGACCCCTAGTCGGATTTTCATCTAGATAGCCTGATAGATGGGAATTTGGGCTTGTTGCCTTTTGATGGGCCGATCAAGTAAGTTGTTTGGCTTGGGCCGGCTGCCAACTACTTATGGATAGGCGGGCTTGGACCAAGTAGACGGATTTTGCCCACTACAACGTACAACTTAGCATAACTTCCTCCGTCTCTCAAATTAGTATGGTTTTGACTTTCTGCACACATTTTAATGTGCGAAAACGGATATTAAGATAAAATTTGAGTTTTATTTATATTATTCTACTTTATACTCCCTCTAGTCCCGAAGATATAGACATATTTCTTTTCGGCACGGGATTTAAGACAATATTGTTTAGTGTTTAAAGTATACTGTGTATAGGGATATAATATAGTTTATGTATTTAGACATATTTTAAAACTAAAACATTAAGTGTTTAGTATCTAGGCATATTTCAATATCAAGTGAGACTCAAATTTTATCTTAACATCCAATTTTCACATATTAAAATGCGGCAAAAAGTCAAACCACACTAATTTGGGGGACATATGAAGTAATATTTTTCTCAAGTATTTGAATCAAGACATAAACTTCAATATTTAAAGCAAAGTAATGAAGTTTAGCAACTAAGTAATGAGAAACTATCGGGTATCAGGCCAATCCATTAATTTTTCGGGCTAGCCCTATTGGGTTGTCATTAGGCTATTCGGTTCGACTTGTTTGGGTTAAAAAAAACCTTCGAGTTAGAAATATTTGATGGGCTATTGGCATAAAAATCCATGAACTTTAGTGCCTTTCCGGGTAATTCCATGAACTTTACAATGTGGTAGGAAAATCCACCAACTTTCACATCGGAGCAATTTTTCCCTGGAACTCATTTCCCCCAAATTTAGTCCTACGTGGACATCGGAGTTACACACGTGGATGTGATAGGCGACAATCCAGACGATGTCGTCTTGAATAATGAAAAACGATGACATTTTGTCCTATAATCTGTAACTGATCTTCTAACTATTTAAGCAACCTACAAGTGGCTATATAAGCAAGGTCATTTCCACATAGACTAATTCGATAGAATCGTGAATACCATTACTAAGCCATTCGAATTTATCTAAGCTAATGGATTTGGATTGATTTAATTAACTACTAAACAAGTGAAAGCAAATAAACAAGAACAAACAAGCAAAATAAAATGGTGAAAACAATTGGGGAGAAGCTATCCTAGGAACTTGGCATCAATGGATTTGAAAATGGACCAAACTTAACTTAACAACCTATGTTTTAATTATACTTACTTAGGGTGATCACAAATTAGATTTAGCCCCCTCCCGGGTGACTAACTCCGTTGATTAAGGGCTAGCTTTGTCATCCCCATCTAAAGTCTAGCCTATAACTCCAAAAGATTCCTTAGATCAATTAACTCTCACTTAAACTCTCAACCTCCCGGTGTATTGAATTCAAATGCTCAATGATCACTTCTAAATATTGAACCTCATCTCCCGATTATTGGCCCAACACAATAGATATGCACAATTGGTAGCTAATCAACCATACAAGCAATTAAAATCATGATCATTAAGAAGAAGTAATAATTAAACCATAGATTGATCATATCAAGTTCAATTCAATCAAATCCTTCTAGCCTAATCCCTAGGATATAGAAATCTAGCCAATCATAGACATAACAAGCATAAATTCCAAACCAAAGTAATTCATGAAACAAAAGAAAAGAAAAATAGAATTGAGAAGTTCAAATCCTATTCTTTGGCCTTGATCTTGAATCCTTGATGCTCCTCTTCCAATGATCTAAAGGTTGAGCTTTCTCTCCCAAAATGGATGACAAATGGAGGATGGTGTAGAGATTTTGTATGTGAAAAAGTGTGTAGTGTGTGTAAAAAGGGGCTAGAGAGTGAAATCTAACCTAATAATGAAGCACAATATCCTATTTATACTTTGGTGTTTGGTGGGGGTTGATTTATGATTAAGGGAGATGAAAAATGGGGGTTAAAACATAATAAAATGGAAATTTGGAGGCCAAAAGTAGGAAATCCCGGAAAAATTCCCGGGCGGTGCACCCAGACCGGCTACCCGCACCCGCAAGGCCAAGCTGCCTTCTTTCCCGCGCACCCAGGGGGTCATCTATAGTTGGGACCCCCGGAGGTCGTGCGCTGCTTCACATTTTGCCTTCTTCGGCGCCCAGTCGGGCGGCGTCCACGCCGCTTGACTCGTCACCTTCGTCCAACCCGTTCTTCCTCGTCCGAACTCCGAATCAATTTCCATTTTTTTTCCTATATGCTTGTTTCGATCCGAACTTCGATGTGGAATTGTTATATTTGCCAAAACCTGCCTCTTTTCCTACAAAATAAACAAAACAATCCAAGAAGTACTTTGTTCGACAAAAATACGATAGGCACCAAACGAACTTCAAATGAGCATCAAATTTACACCCATTTAATCAACTTTTCACTTAAAATGAAGCATGAAAACCGTGTTTGTCAATAACATCTGTAATATTTAGGATTTTGACATGAATTTTACAAAAATAAATGTTAAATAATGAAATTAACGGATTTGCCCCTTTATCTATAAAAGACCAAGCTTGGTAGTAATCCGTTGTCTTCTTCATGAGCTCCATCGCTCTCGCGTGCAATTATCTCACTATCCTCATCTCCAATTCAGCCGTGTCGATGAAGCCATTCATTTCCTTAGTGAACCCTCCGTCGCCGCCGCATCTCTGCAGAGTGTTCTGGATCTCCGCCACCTGCTTGTCTAGGGCGGAGACCGATTTCGCGATCGTCATGGTCCAGTGCCACCACTTTCCTCACGTTCAAGAATTCGGAGCTCAGAATGCCGATCGCGGGCAAACCTAGCACCGTGTACTCTCTCTCTCTCTATCGTCTTTCGAGAGCAAGGTATCTAAGCTTCCGCCGCCACCACCTCCATTGCTGCTCTGGCTACTGCTTCTGCTCTGATTTTTGGAGCTTCGATTTATCGACTTCTTCACAAAAATGAGAATAAACAAATAACCATAATTTTGTTATTGCAAGAACAAAACGCCGTCATTTTGTCATACTCACACGCCACAACTTGACAGATAGGCGAATTCCTGCCATGTAATAAAAAATTAGATGCCACGTAAGTTTGTCTCTCGCCAGAATTTAATTTTGGGGGAAAATTGCTCCGATATGAAAGTTGGTGGATTTTTCTGTCAACATTGTAAAGTTCATGGAATTATCCGGAAATGCACTAAAGTTCATGAATTTCATATCAATAGCCTATATTAGATAGTAACTCGTGTTTTGGCTCTAGTTACTCAGGCCCACTCGCAGATGTAGGACTAAATTGACATCTATAGCTAGAGTTATGGAGTAATTTAAAAGGTTATTGTAAAAAAATAAATAAAAAAAATCTTAAGTCAAATTTTAGTTTTGTACATAATTTTTAACTTTTGAAAAAAAAATACCGATTTTTGGTTATATATTGTTTTTGCATGTGACTTACATTTGATCTATATAATTTTTTTGCCATTAATCCTTTTTTTCCTAATCAGTAATTCAGTGTATATTACCTCATGCCTTTTTTTTGTGTGTTTTATTGGACCATAATCCTAGTCATGTTTTGATAAAAGTCTGTGAAATGAAATTGGGAAGTTGAAAGATAAATTGACGATGTAATTAAAGAGTTAAGGTTTAACTGTCATATTTTAACTTATCAATATTGCTCACGTCGAGACAAATAGAAATAAATTAATAGAACAATCTTAACTATAAAAAAAAAGGATGATCTAATTAAGTACCTTAACACTTCTACAGAAAGTAATAGCAAGTCATTAAAAAATGCAAGGCCAGTCCTGACAAAAACAGAAGCTCGGGGAGAAGTAAGAAAAATGGGTCTCATATCGAATACCGATAATCATATAGACATAATAGTGGTATTTATAAGAGTAAAAAAAAGCCATAAAAAATGACTTCTTCTAGACTTTTTAAAATATTCTTTTATATTTTTTTATTTTAAAACTTTTAAAAATATATTTTTCGACAATTAAAAATAACTGTCAAACCATTCAATATTACTTACGATAGTTACTCTCTATTTAAAATTTTAAGTTTGTGAAACTCTTATCTGATGCTAAATCTACAAGCATAATAATGAAGTAGTATCTATGAGAAATCGTAACATTTTAATTTTATACACATTTTAAATGTATTTCTTCATTAGTAGTTGTTAGAAAACTTAAAAAATTAGAAAAAAAAAAGTTGAGTGGAAAAAAAATTGTGCTGATGTAAAAAAAAAAAAAGTACCAGGCCAATGCATTCTCCAAGAAAATAATTAAAAAAAATTACATCTTATGTAAACTTGTAGTAAATATCTGGTTCCAGTTCCGCATTCAGTCGTCTAACCTCCGATCTCCCAAATACGATACTGTAACAAGCAATGGCTACCTCACTGACCGCCATGACGGCTTGCAGAGCTGCAATTCTCACTCATCTCTCACCATCCACCTCATCAACTTCTAGGACAGCTTCTGATCTGATTCTCACCGGCGCCGCTGATCATCATGGGCCACCAAAGCTTAATATCTAGCAAGACACGATGAGCCCGTCGAAGTGGAAGGCAGAGCATTTTGTGATAGCCTTTTTTATCTGGGTGGTTTGTGCTTATTTATGGAGGTTATAAGATGTTCTCTGGAGGCAGCAAGGACAAAGAAGAAAAAGTAATGGAAGCAGCAAAATAGGCTGGAGTTTCAAGCCATTGCATTTGTTTTCTTCTAATAATATGTGCTTCAACTAATTGTTTGTATGAAGAAAGTTCATCTCCACCTAATTTCAGTCTTTAAAACATTCATTGAGAATATTCAGCTACGTTTTGTTAGCTTTTTTTGGAGGAAGAATGAGCCTTTTCTCTTTCCCAAAAAGAAAAAAAAAGGTTTGAAATGTTTTACTATTACATAGAATTTTAATGAGAAAAGTTTTGTATGCTGGACTCAATTTTATATATAGTGAATATACATTTTATGAAAATTGTAGTAATATTATACTATACAAAATAATAATGAGATTAGACTTGTAATACTAGCAGAGATTACGTGCGTTGCACGTATAACCTTTTATTTTACCTAAAAAACTTATTTTGAATAGTAATATCATTAAACTTAAAAAGAATCTTTAAAGTTTAAAATAATATTGATTGTGATTTCAACACAATATTAGCTAGATGATGTCAATAGTAAACAAAAGATGAACCAAACCATATTTTCTAAATCTTATCCTTTTTCTTAAGAGAAAATTATATTTTGTTAAAAACTTAAAAAAAATCATTTGACAATGATAATCATCATAATTATGATAAATCAATCAGATTAAACAACCTAAAATAAAAAAACGTAAAAACACATCTTATATTATTCAAGTGGATAGATGCATGAATGTAAATAGTAATCACCAATGTATTACAAAATTACCTTGTATTCAAACAATTTCGAGTATCATGACGACAAAGTCGTACCAATAAAAATAGAGTTCTATAAATATTACTCATATTTTGGAAGTTTGGCGAAAGTAATATGGAAAGACCTATTGATATTATCCTAAAAATAATTTAATATTAAAATTTTTAAAGTTTTTATAATTATATTATTGCATCGTGCCATAAATAAAAGACATAAAATAGGCTAGAAAAAAGAAAAAATATATATTAAAATTTATATAGAGAAAAGTATGAATTAAATTCCAATATTTTATGACATAGTGATAAGATCATGCTTCATGCTTCATGGTGTCGTAGAATAACAAAAAACGTAGGATTTTAGAATTAAATCAAAACATATATCTTTATTAAAACGTATTAATTTCAAGATTCCCCCTCAACTAAATATCCCAACAATACGACCATTCCATTTATGACGTGGAATCTCACATAATTTGTTTAATTTTGACCATCATGTAACAACTTATTTAATAAAATAAAATAAAATCTTAATGGATCCATATTTCACAACTCACTAATTCATAAAATACACTTCTATGGATTGAGATCCAAACTCAAATACATTTTCATTCATTATAAAAATTAAAACTCTTAAAACAAACTTATGCGCTTTTTTTTTACAATTGGAAGGACTATTTACTAATGAATATTTTATTTCTTATATTATTATTTTCAAAATTATTTAAACTCATATATAGCAGTTTGAAAAATTGTCCAACAATTTATTAAAAAAGTATAATTTCAATGATAAATAACACCCAAAATATAATTAACATAATTTTCTGGATTATATAATGTATTTGTTTCTGGATTATAATGTGCATTAATATACTTATTTAATAAAAAAAATAATGTATTTGTTTCTGGATTATAATGTGCATTAATATACTTATTTAATAAAAAAAAATCGTATTTTCATCTAATTAAAGTAAAAAGTGTAAAGAGGTGATATGAGAGAGAACAATTTCTGTATTGATTTAAACATATAATATTAATATATTGATGAATTTACACTGAACACTTTTGTAGTATTGAATTTATAGTGTCAAAAATTTAATTTCTATAAGAATTCTAATAGAAGTGCATTACTAATATAATTACAATTTTAAAGTACATAACATTAATTAAGTTTATTTTAAATTACCAAGTTATCTTTAAAATAAATTTATAATAGGGACATAATAGGCAAATTAAATTTTGTAAAATAAGGCTCTTTTATAATAGGGTATAGATTAATGTATTTAAAATTTTCCAATAAAAAAATTAGCAAATGTAGAAACTAAAATAGAAAAATTAGGAAAAAAGAAGAAGTTTACATGAAGATTCGAACACAAGAGCACTACATAAAGAGGAAATCTAGGCTAAGGGCCCAAAAAATCGTAAGCCCTGGGCCGTCGCCCTGCTCGCCCACCCTTAGGCCGGCCTTGGAATGATGACATCTCTCTCATTGCCGCCCCAACCTCTCTCTCTTCTTCATCGTTTTCGATTTTGATTACTTTTTTATGATCACTTTATAATACTAGCAGGGATTATGTGCGTTGCACGTATAAATTCTTATTTAACATGATTAATTTATTTTGAATGATATCATTCCCTCCTAATCAATATTCATGTTAAAATTTTCATTTTCGAACACCCCCAAATACATGTTATTTTATACTCATTTTTACACCTTTTTGTATTTTAATCATTGGAGTTATACCTTATTTACAAAGAATACAATGTAGGTGTTGGAATATTTGTTAAGGGAAGGCGGAATCTATTTGTGTGTTAATAAAATATATTTGTTTTGATTAGATTCCAAAACCCCATAGACCCTTCCCTTATTATTTTTGATAAATACCAATATCGCTTGATTAGAAAAGCTCACTTGTTAGGGAACTATACTTTTATTTAAGTGTATTTTGTTCCAGCACAAGTGGATGGACCAAGCGAAACAAGCAAAGCGAACTAACGGGAAGCGAAGTAAAGAGAAACGAAGCGAAGATAAGCTAAGGTGATTTTACTTTTTCAAGTTTGCTGGAAGCGAGATGTCACAAGCGAAGACTGTTACAAAGTGAGAAGCGAATACAATTAAAAGCAACTTGAAGAGAAGCACTCGAGCAGAAGTTGCTCAGAGAAAGCGACATCAGTACAAGCAAAAAGTCAAACCGTACCAACACTGATGAAGCGCTCGTGAGAAAGCACGAGAAGCGACAAAGTAAATTGGAGTTTAAATTTCAAAATTCAAACTCTGCAATAGTTCGTACACTTCATTGATGTGGCGCGAAGGTCAGAGGACGCATGGAAGATTGCTATAAGCCAACAGATATCGCCAAAACAGTGCATAACTACTGTCTCCGCTACATTCCAAGTCAGAAATCTGTAGATATCTAGGGTTTCTTTTTCCGGAAAGAAGACAAGTCAGAAAAGCACTGACCGCCTGCAAAAAGCTGCATTGTCGCTAGAAAGAAAGGAAGTGAGAGCACGCGCTACCAACCTCTCTAACGGGTAGCTGGCGATCTCCCACTATAAATAGGGGTGCATACTCAACGTGAAGACTTACGAAACTATTCTCTCGCGCACAAGTCCATAGCAAGAACTTCAGAGCTCTCGAGTGATCATCTTTCAAAGTTCTTAAGTTCTAGAGTCTAGTTGAGTCCTTAGAAACTTTCCATAAGTTTCTAAGTCCACAACACCTATATCCCTTCACCCCTAGGTTTTCTAGGAGGAGAATCCTTAACCTTTTTACGTGATCTTTATTGTAAAAGGATTCTCTCTTAAGTTAGAACTTTCATAAACCAAACCCCCAACCAAAGTCTATTTGTGTTGTAAGTTTGTGTTTATCTTTTGTGACTGTGAAGCTTGTGTTTGCACACACAAGTAAAAGGTTATTTGGTGTCTGTTGTAGTAGTTATTAGGTTTCTAGAGAACCCATTCGGAATGTCTAGGTTTTAAGTTCAAGGTTGAACTTGAAACACTTCATTGGGAAGGATAAAACCCGTACGTGTTTGTTCGTGTTGTTCGTTTCAGAGTGAAGGAAGTTCGAGTTGCTGAGGAAGGCAACAAGTGGATGTAGGAGCGTAACCTCCGAACCACTATAAATCGCTTGTGTCCTTACTGCTTTCTTTACTGCTTTAGTAGCTAAATATTTATCGTTTTCATTTATTTATTCATTTACAAGCTTGATTATTGCATAAGGCACACACTCTCTTTAAGCAACCAACATGATTTTTAAGTAAGGCAAGATTTTATAAAAAGGGAGTATAATATCGCTCACCAAATTCCGCAAGCATTTTCTCTAAGAGCGATTCGCTTATGAAAAGCTCTCCCTTCTTCAAAAGCGAAACGCTTCTCTTTTCAAAACTCACAGTTTTTAAGTAAAAGTTTTAGAGAAGTCTAAACTTCTCTAACGCGTGTATTCATCCCCCCTTTACATGCATAAACTCGCTTCTGGGACCAACAAGTGGTATCAGAGCAGGGGTTCGCAACCTCTGTCTCTTGATACTGGTAACATGTTAAAGCGTTACAGTTAGGTTACCGAACCGATCTGTTTTCTTAAATCTTGCATTAAGACTGACACACTAGCATACTTGCATACTACTAATCATCTTTCAAGTATGTCGTCTACACAGTTACCGCAATTCTCCATTGAAGGCTACAACACTTGGAGTTTCCGAGTCCAATCACATCTCGCTTCCCTACACGATCGCATGGAGAAGTGATCGAGAACGGACCAATTGTTATCACGAAGGTCATAGCTGGAAATTGAGTGGTCGAGCAAAGGGATAAAGCTGGAAATGTTCAAGCTCAAATCGAAGGCATTCCAGATCGAGTTATTCCAAAGCCTCGAGCTGAGTTCACTCCCTACAACTTCAAGGTTGATAACCTTGATCGTCTAGCTAGGAATATAATTCAATCGACCGTTTCTGATGCTCATCTTGCATGCATCGTGAAGTGCAAGACAGCAAAAGAAATGTGGGATACACTTGCCCTTCTCTCACAAGGGACTGAGAAGATCAAGAAAGTGAACAATCCCTTCGAATCAAAGTTAATGATCTCAATAAGGAGTCTTATGCCATTGAGATCATTGAGCAATCTCTTCGACCAATTGGCCGAAATAAAGGAATAGGGTTCGTGGATTTCACCAACTAAGCATCTACCTCTGCTGGAACTGCATCTGAGAATTCCTTCAAAGGAAAGAAGAGCAAGCCCACTGCTACTCTTCATCCCACTGTCAAAGGAAAAGAGAAGGTTGAACCCAAATTAACTTTCCTAAAGTAATATGTTTTAAAAAACAAGGAAAAACGACTTGCACCTTTAGAAGCGAATCAAACTGAGAAGTGAAATGCTTCTAATCACAATCAAAAGCAAAAATAGTCTAAAACAACTTCTAAAGCGGTTCAACAAGACAAAGCGAACCTAGGCACAAATGGACCAAAGAAAGGTTCAGTTTGCTTTACTCCTGTTTTACATCACCCTCAATTTTGGCACTCATATGCCGAGGGAGATGATTCACCCAATACTTATACTCCTCCTCATTTTCCCATAAGGAAGAGGAATATATTTCCTAGTGGTGATTATCATTATTATGAGAGTACACCTGGATAGCTATGTTCGCATAACTATTCCACGCCCTCATAACATGAAGGAGAAAGTCTATCCTCCACGATTCGCTTCAAGGAAGGAGAGATGATCTTACTTCATTGCACGTCAACACGCTCGTGGTTATGATTCTCAGCATAACCTGACTATTCTTAACAAGGCACCCAAATAAAAGACTGCTTCACCATTGAAGTTTAGTCAAGTATGGGTTCCAAAGAAAACTAACCCTATAGGACCCAAACAGATTTGGGTACCTAAGGTTAAACCTTGAACATGCAGGGCAAGCGGAAGGATTTCAACAAGTGAAAAAAGAAAAAAAAAAGTTGTTTGGTACCTAGACAACGATTGTTCACGTCACATGACTTGTGAAAAATCTTTTCTCACGGATTTCATTAAAGAAGAGGGTCCTTCAATAACCTTTGGTGATAACTCACAATGTTTCACCAAAGGGCACAAGTACTTTTTGCATTAGACATGTGAAACTACAAAATATTTCATATATTGATGGTCTTAAACATAATCTGCTTTCTATTTCCCAACTATGTGATAAGGGTTATAGTGTAAAGTTTGTTGCTAACGAGTGTATTGTCAAGAAAAAGTCAACTATGCAGATCGCTCTAATAGGTGTGCAAAAAGGAAGCATGTACGTTGCAAACTGGAAAGCTTGTGACGAGGGAACCTGTCTAGTAGCAAAGAGTTCTTCGGAAAGAACGTGGCTATGGCATCACCGATGAGCCCATCTCAGTTTCCAAGCACTCAATAAGATTTCTAGGAAAGGCCTTGTACGGGCATTCCTAATGAAGTTTTTGATAGAGATCAACTATGTACAGCCTGTCAAAGCGGCAAGCAAGTAAAAGTGTCATTTTAAAGCGTTGAAGGAACTACAACTTCGCACATATTAGAACTATTGTGCATGGATCTCTTTGGCCCTATCTCTCCTATAACCTAAATGGAAGGAAATATACTCTAGTGGTAGTTGATGATTGTTCACGGTTCACGTAGGTAGTGTTTCTTTTCAGGAAAAAGGATACGCTTCAACAACTTCCAAAGTTGTTAAAGCAGCTTACAAATGAGAAGGGTCACACCGTGATTAAAATACGCTCGGATCATGGAATGGAGTTTTTCAACTCAGTTATAGAAGCGTATTGCACGGAGCATGGCATCAAGCATCATACTTTAGCAGCCCGCACTCCACAGCAAAATGGAGTAGCTGAGAGGAGAAATCGCACTATCAAAGAAGCGGCCCGCTCGATGCTAGCTGATGCAGAACTGCCAAGGCGATTTTAGGCTGAAGCGATTTACACCGCTTATTATGTCCAAAACCGCACCGGTATCAACACAAGGCACCAAAAGACTCCATATGAAATATAGACAGGGAGTATACCAGATATTTCTTATTTTCACATTTTTGGTTATAGATGTTTCATTCACAATAATGGTAAGGTACAGTTGAGAGCGTTTGATAACAAAGCTGACTCCAGAATATTCTTATGATATTCTGCAGTAAGCAAAGCATTTCGTGTTTACAACAACCAAACCCTTATGGTGGAAGAAACACCTCATGTTGTGTTTGATGAGATTTCTTTCAAGAAAGCGCAGGAAAACCAATCAGAAGAGGAAAATGAAGAAGAGATGAATCGAAAGATATTATGGTTACGATATCATGATCCAACTCAAGTGATTACTGATCCAAACCAAGCTGTAAAGACTTGTAGAATGTTATACCATGGAGAGAGCTGTTATTGAGTTGCTTTTTTATCAAACATCGAGCCATCCACGGTGGAAGAAGCGATGAGCGATTCAAACTGAATAAAAGCCATGCAAGAAGAGTTCAATGAATTCGAGAGAAACAACATTTGGTACATGGTGGATCATCCGACCCATCAAGAAGTGATCGGTACCAAATGGGTTTTCAAGAACAAGACGGATAAAAACCATAATGTGGTTCGCAACGAGGCATGCTTAGTTGCAAAAGGTTATTGTTAAGTGGAAGAAATCGATTATGAAGAGACTTTCGCTCCTGTTGCCCGCCTTGAAGCGATATAAATATTTATCGCCTATGCCGCATCTAAGAAGTTTACTGTCTATGAAATGGATGTGAAGAACGCTTTCCTCAATAGGTGGTTGAAGGAGGAAGTGTATGTTGAGCAGCCCATGAGATTTGTGAAAGGAGATAAAGTGTATTGCTTGAATAAAGCTGTCTATGGCCTTAAACAAGTACCACATGCATGGTATGATACATTCTCACAATTCTTCCTCGACAGCAGACTTCGAAAGGGAAGGGTAGATCAAACTCTATTCACTATCAATGAAGGTGAAGATATGCTATGGGTTCAAATCTACGTGGATGATATCATCTTTGGATCGCCGAACCCTACTCTTGGTGAAAGATTTGCAGATCTCATGAAGCACCAATACAAAATGTCGATAATGGGGAAAATATCATACTTTCTTGGATTACAAGTCAAGCAGAAAAGCGATGGTATCTTCATCAATCAGGCAAAGTATACACGTGAAATGCTGGCTAAGTTTGGCTAGTCAGAACGCAAATGCTGACTAAAGTTCCAATGAATACAAATTGGAAGATAGATCCAAACATAGAGGGCAAATCAGTCAATGTAACGGAGTACCGAGCATTGATTGGATCGCTTCTCTACCTCACAGCAAGTCGTCCCGACATCACTTTTGTGGTAAAAGTCTGTGCTCGCTTTAAAAGTAATCCAAAGCAGAGTCACTTAGAAGCGGCAAAACATATCTTACGATACTTAAAGGGGACCATCAACTTTGGTCTATGGTATCCAACAGATGATGATCTCACACTTAGTGGCTACTCAGATGCTGACTTTGGTGGTTGCAGAGTTGATAGAAAGTCCACAACTGGGACTTGTCAATTCTTGGGGAATAAGCTAGTTTCTTGGTTTTCTAAGAAACAAACAAGTGTATCAACCTCCACAACTGAAGTAGAATTTATGGCAGCGAGAAGTTGTTGTTCACAGATTCTTTGGCTCAAATATCAACTGAGAGATTACAAGATCGAAGCCATAAAAGTTTCTATCTACTGTGACCAAACAAGCACAATCGCTATCACTGAAAATTCGTTCTTCATTCAACATGCAAGCATGTAAAAGTTCAACATCACTTTATTCGGGATCATGTAGAAATGAAGGACATCAAGATGATAAAAATACATATTTATTTTCAACGAGCGAATATTCTCTCCGAGAGGCTGGCCAACCTCTCGGCACAATGTTATTTAGTAATCTAGTATATCATATGATGTATGTCCGGACCATGATGATGCATGAGCATGTAGAAGTATAAGAGCATGAAAAGAATGTTTTAAAGGCATCTCGGGTTATTTCATAAAACCCTCGAGTTTGCAACGAAGAGGCAAGTCTATTTGATATAGCCCTAAGAGGCATTAATTTTGGGATGAGTTCACTACGCACAATCAATGTACTTATTCCTGTGCGTATTTCTAAACGTGCCGGTAAACTGGAAGTAAGAGGTGAAGATAGGAGGGCCGAGGCGAGGAATGTTACGGTTGTAGCCCCATGGCGTGTGTCTTCACACACGCGTCACAACTATGTTCCGCTGCTATGTAAATATTTAATAAGCCAAGTTGGCCAAAAACTTTTGTTAAGATTATGTAATCATGAACTCCTGTCTTGTAACAAGAACCCTCATGTTAGAACGTACTTAAATAAAATGGCCTCTCTTTTCTTCTTTGACAGCATTCTCATCATCCTCCTTAGTTGAATATATTATTCATTTGTCTAACCCTCATCTTCAATTAACCCCTTCCTTTGATTCTAAAGAGATGCTCACTCACGGTTTATAGGTTTCCTAACGTTTCACCGTAGTGACCCGTTCTCTGAGGTACATTTTTACATGCCCTAGGGATCGGAGCGTTATACATTTTCCTTTACTTTCGGTGTTTCTTTTGGATCCAACTGAAGTGCGGTCTGGTCCGCCACTGTTGTTATGCTTTATATAAACTCTGGTCAGCTGATGGGTGTTGAATAGTCTATTGGTTTCACTGTAGGTCTTTGGATGATCTCATGCTTAGTGGCTACTCCGATGCCGATTTCGGTGGATGCAAAGTTGATAGGAAATCTACAACTGGAACATGTCAATTCATTAGCAACAAGTTGATTTTGTGGTTTTCCAAGAAACAAACAAGTGTTGCCACCTCTACCACCGAAGCGGAATACATGGCTGCGGGAAGCTGTTGTTCACAAATCCTTTGGCTAAAGTAGCAGTTGAAGGATTATAAAGTGGAATGTTCGGAGGTTCCAATTTATTGTGACAACACAAGCACAATTTTCATCACCCACAATCCCGTGCTTCATTCAAAATGCAAGCATATTGAAATTCGCCATCATTTTATTTGGGATCATGTGGAGAAGTAAGATGTTAAGGTAGAAAAGATTCCAACTGAGGATCAGAAAGCGGATATTCTCACGAAGCCACTTCCTCAAGCCCGCTTCAACAAATTGTGCCTAGAACTAGGGTTGCTAGACCCTGGTGAGGAGAAGGTGGAGTAAAAGTGGAGAAGGCAAAGCTTCCCTATCTACTCTCACGCTTTCCTCTCTAGGAAAGATTGTTGGGATAATTGGTTAAGGGGGAACCGGTTAATAGGATACGGCCTAGCTCCTAGGCCCAAGCATCAAGCTCAATATAATTGGGCCCGGACAGTTAAACTCGGCCTACGCAGCTCGGCCCAACTAAGAGAAACTTCTTCACCAAGGCAATCAAGACTCCTACATCGACTACAACTTAAGCTTCAAGAGAGATATAGAAGCTCGGTGTCTATCCCTAATAAGAGGATCAAGCCAGAGTCCAAATAGGAGACGACTTTGGATTATAATCAAACTCCATGTAATTACCTATAAATAGGGGTTTAGAATAGATTGAGAGAGAGGAGAACAATCTTGTAATCACTACTCATACAAGCAATAAAGATCCATACTCTTGCTCCGTGGACGTAGATCTATTCTAATAGATTGAACCACGTAATTCCTTGTGTTCCTTTTACTTTCGTACTCAATTTATTCCTTATTGACGTTCATTAATTACCTACAAAAATAAGATCGATCACTGGCGCCGTCTGTGGGAATGAAAAATTTATGATCTCCGATCAAAAGTTTTCTAGGAAATCTACAGCCATGACAGGAAGACCAACACGATCAATCACCGCCGCTACCGCCGCCAATAAGGAAAAGGATATTCAGCAAACCGGACAAGGTCCGGCAGCAAATCCACCGGTTCAGGAAGCTGAAATCCACAAAGACGAGGCAAGCCAGGCGTAAGATCTAAACCCGGCAACATACCAGCGATCTAGGAGGGAACAAGCCAGAGGCCAGACTCCGGACAGACACGTTGAGCATGTTGGATAAGCATAGCAAGATTTTCTCCAGCTCGCCAAAAACAACACAAAGCTCAGCCGTGAAAAAGGACAACCCTCACGCAAAGATGGTGGAGAACACGAAGCTACCTCCGGATCGCGGCATCGGCAAAAGTCCCTTAGCGTCAGGATCATAGACGCACGGGACGCCGGGATCCACCAACAGGGCCACCATCGCATCTCACCTCACCGCAATGTCATCTCACCTCGGCGTGACACCATCTCACCTCGACGCGATGAGGACAATTACCTCACACTATGAAGCCAATATGGATCATAATAGATCGGTTCGTAAGAGCCAACAAAGCTGAGGTACAAGCGCGAAGCTGACAAGGCCAAACTATCAGATCGGAAGGAGGATCAGAACGACCGAGGCCAAAGTCGGCAAAGTGCCTTCGACAGGCTCCAGTGTGCACCCCTGGAATCCAGACTCAGACCTCGTCAAAATCAGGAACGAAGTCAATTCACTCTGTTGACGAGGCTGAGGATAGAGATCTCCGAACTATGTCATGGAGCAATTGGTGCGCGACGGCACCCTCAAGAGGTACTAAAGTCGTGGCCGACGTTCTGACCAGTACGAAGCCCACAGGGCAAAGCGCAATGAAGACGATGAGGACAAGGACCAACGTCAGTTCGACGGAGTCATAATAGCCATTACAGGGCTCCCTCAAGGTGCTATGAAGTCCTCTCAAAGCTGAGGTCCGAAGTCCACAAACGGACAAGCCCTCACATAAGAGGTTCAAAAAGGACGAGGCCATCACCTTTTTCGATCCGGTACCAGCCTTTAGGAAAGATTACACTGGCGTTAGTAAATGCTGCTAGAAGGTTGCGACCCTGTTTCTAAGCACACCTAAACAGGTCCTCACCGACCTGTCACTTCGGCAAGTGCTAATGAAACACCGAAGCCATCTAAGCCCACCTCGAAAAAGCCAAAACTGAACCTGCAAAAGAACCGCCTAAAGATTGGTGGAAAGTATACGTGAACGAGGCTTTGGGAAATTCGGGAAGCGGGGCAGGCATCATACTCCTCGGTCCAGACAGACAGGAGACAACCTATGCACTTCGGTTTGACTTCCCTACAACAAACAACGAAGTGGAGTATGAAGCTTTAATCGCCGGACTTCGCCTAGCTCAAGGTCTCCAGATACGAGCTGTATAAGTTTACAGCGAGTCTCAAGTCATAGTGAGCCACATGCTAGGAGGTTACGAAGCTAAAGGTGACAGGATGAAAAGGTACCTCAACAAAGCCAAGAGCCGATAACAATACTACTCGTATTTTGAGTTAGTTCGCATCCCAAGGGGGCAGAACAGCCGAGCAGATGATGGATTTGTATACTAGAAAGCAGGCCTTTTAACTTGTATACATGTGGTTCCATATTTCACTAACAATTTCCTATCTGATTATGTATGAATTGTTTGTTAAGCATTAAACATCTATCCATTATCTCAAAGTTATAGGCTATACGGTGTGTAGTAGATCACGGAATACCGTAGTAGCCGGTGTCTCTTGAGATATAAACAGTTATCACAGTTGAGATAGTTTCGGATAAAACTATCGTTACAGACTGTAGCATAAATAGATAAGTAGCTTGTCTTGGTTACTTGTTTATGCTAGTACGTTGATCGTATTGATAGGATCACGGTGAGGTGAATTCTTCTATTCTGACCTAAGTAGAAGAATCAAGACCTTGGGGACTTAAATGTTATTTAACGTAACACCTTAACTCTAATTGAGTAACTAAGGGTGTATAGTTGTAGTTTGTTACTTTGATTTACCATGGCTGAGGGTTCAATCATTGCAATCCAATATGACCCGTATATTGGGTAACAACTATAACTAGTACGATCTTTAGTACAACTGCAATAGAGCACCGTATCCTGGTAAAACAGGTTGATTACATCCCCTGAAGAATTCATTAAGGATTATCATACTAAACCCTGCAGGTGGATTAAGTTCCAGTATGAAGAATAAGGAATAAATGGTACTACTCAGGAATTTAATAAGATGTTAATTAACAAAAGCAGTCAGAAGCTTTAGATTAATTAATGGATATAAGATATCTTAAATGCGGGGGTGATTTAAGTCTAATACTAGCCCTGAGCTCAACAGGGATAAAACAGGTAGTTCAGTATATTACTCTAGTGGAATGTTTTAATACTTATGATCTGAATTTTATTCTGGGCTGAATATAGGGAATTCAGAACATTGGGAGGCCAAGTTTTATCAGCTAGTAGATCCCTGATCTGGCCCAATAAGCTCAATAGGCCACAGTTAAGGAAGAAAGGCCTGATCATCATCAAAGCCCAGTGAGGGATGCCTAAGATGATGATGGGCGGTAATGTCTTGGTCTGTGGGCCAAGACTGTAACTTAAGTCCATTCTCCTCTTATATATATTCACTTAATGCCTCTAGATATATAATACATTGATCTCATAATCAAGAGAGACTAGGTTTAAGTGATAGAGAGAGAGAGAGCACGGCGGCAGCAGCTAGGCTGAGAGACGACCTGTGCAAGTTTCTTTCGTGGCTGAATTCGTAGCGTGTTGTCCATCCAACATCGGATTCGAGCAGGGAAACAGATCAGAAGATCTTCAAGTGAGCTCTCACACGAAAACCAAGAGATATATCGATTAAACACCCTATGATTGTTTTTAATTCATAGGAGCATGATAGGATTGAATCGAATTAATCATAACCGAAAATGAATCCTTGGGCGCATGAATCGTTCTTCGCTGATCGGTTCCTTCAATTGGTATCAGAGCCAGGTTATTTATTTTCGGCTCTATGGCTGATTCGATTCATATTATGCATGATTTTAATCGATGGATGTTGTCGTATGTCGCTTTTCGTGGTGTTAGTCGTTTTTCGGTGCCGGTTTGGCAATTAAATTGTAATTTTAATCGCGAGAAAATAAGGTGCGATTTAGATTAGGATTTTTTTTGTTTTTCGTTGTAAATTGCTGTACAAAGATGAAGAACGAGGAAGAACACCGAACGGATGACCGTCGCACGTGGCGGCTCGTGTGCAACACGAGCGGCCGATCGCGTGTGCGATTAGCTGAACGTCGATCGTCTTCTTCACTGCGTCTTTGTCTATGTCCAACACCTTGCTGGATTGATGACGAAAGCAGTGGGAGGGGAGGGCGACGTTGGTGATGGCTGAAATCACACAAGGCGATAGGCGGTGACGTGGCGGACTAGTTTGGGTTCGATGCCGTGGTTGCCACCGCCGGGCTGCGTGGAAGCTCGGGACGAGCTGCTGTAGAACCCAGGATTGGGTTTCGATGCAGCAGCAGTCAACCCCGATAAAAGCAGCGGTGCCGGCGAGCAGGAGGTGACGAAACCCTAACAAGGGTTTCGGTCGCGGAACTCTTCTGTAGAAATCGACAGTGAGGAGATGCGGCGGTGGATAACGTCCGGGCGACTATGAGCGGCTGAAGAAGGCGACAACACAGCAGCAGCAGAAGATCAGAGGCGGCAATCGGCGGCGAAAGCCTCAGCTGACCGATCGCAAATCGCGAATCGTGATTCAGGCCTATGCGTTTGTGCGCGAACGGCTGAGCCTCTGCTCGTAAGAGGCTGGGCTCGGGTGTGACGAGGTGGGACTGCTTCGGGGCCCGCTCATTGTGAGTTCGGTGGTCAGCGTATGAGGTGGACGAAGGGCTGAGATCGGCAGCGACTTCGCAGTGCGCGAGGTCACTTCGGCAGCCCTTTTACGCGTTCGAGCTGGGCTTGAGTTCGACGAGTGAGCTCGGCTTGAGCTTGCTCGTTACGAGCTCAGCAGATCGGACGCAATTCGGGCTAGGGCAAGAGCTTCGGGCTGTATGGTGTCGGTCCGACCTGGTCAGCTCGGCCCGAAATTAATGAAAAATTAGAAAATAAATTATTTAATTAATTTATTTATTTTTTGGGTGGAACGGGAGATCGAGACGACAGATTTTGAAGACCGGAGCCTGTTCTGGAATTTATTTTATTATTATTATAATAGAATAGATTAGACATAAGTAGACACACCACGAAAAGCGAGTTTTATTTTTGTTCTTATCTCGTTTTTCTAATCAAAGCATGCTATGAATGCAATTTAAATTTAAATTAGCATGTTTTGCCTATCGAGTTTAATAAATTACGCATAGTCGAGCATGTTTTAGGATTGTCAATATAAGCATGATTTAATTTTCTTGCGAGCATGTTTTATTTACTGCGTTGAGAAAATTATGCTTAGGGTTATGTGACAAAATGATCTAGCATGTCGACAACCTTTTGAAAGAAAAATACTAAGCGGATAAAAACATTTTATTAAAAAATGTTAAGACCTCCATAATTTGATCTTAATGTGAAGTTTCGGTAAAAGTGTGTAAACGTCCACACGAACGTGGCTTGCACATTTTATCGAAATAAGTTCACTAGAGTTAAGATTTCTTAACAAAAATGTTTTAATCAAAATGAGTAGTGGGAGCCATTTTAAGTAAACGTCCACACTAACGTAGCTTGCTTAAAATAGTAACTACGGATTTCTCTAGAGTTTTGATTAATAACAAAGATAGCTTAAGGAAAATGGTTTAATTTTCTAAGTTAAGCTAAAATTATGGTTAATAGCTTTGATATTAATTATGATACAACTCCCCAACGGAGTCCCTTTCTTAATTAATATGGTCTAGTAAGGTTCAACTATTAATTTTATTTGCCATAAGGAAATAAGGTTGGCTAGAGAATAAAATTAAAGATCCTTGATCTGGTCAAGTAACGAGAACGTAAACATCCACACGAACGTGGCTTGCGGTCGGCGTTGCTTGGGCTGTTGAAGGTTTCGTTAAATATTGGTTTATCAAAAGGTTACAATATTTACGTTACGAATTTATGCTTACTCATTTCTTACGAGTGTCTACGTGTTTATTATTTTCAGATATGACTTTAGGCCCGTTGATTAATGTTCTCACTTCGAGTCATTTCAATGGCTCCAACTTTTGGAGTGGAGAAAGAATCTCGAAGCTGTCCTAGTTGATGGCGAGTACACTGATGTGCTCGCACTTCCTGCCCCTCCTACTCTCACTGAAAGGTCATCTCAGAAAGATAGAGACGATCATAAGAAAAGGCATGAAGTGAATGACAAAGCGAGAGAAATTGTCATGTCTTCACTGTCGGGTGGGATACAGTATATGGTAGGCCATTTGATTATTGCATCCAGTATGATCGAGACTCTTGAGGACATCTTTGATGATGACAAGATGCCCAACATTAAGTTGGATTCCGCAGCGGTCAAAGTTGCGGAAAAACAGTTGGGATGCACTCTAACATTGAAAGATGTGGAAGAGAGGATCAGAAACAACAGAAAGAAGAGAACTTTGCTCAGTGGGAGCAAGAGGGACGCCGAGATCATGGGGGCCGGGAATGACATCAAGCTGAAAGGCAATGTCAAGGCCACTGGCGGCGTCAAGAAAGGGAAATGGAAAGGAACGTGCTTCAACTGCAACAAGACGGGACATTGGAAGGCTGACTGCCCTCTAAAGAAGAAGAATGGAGGTACGTCTTACTCATATGTAACTGAAACATGTTTAGCTGCTAGTTCTACCCAGACTTGGGTAGTAGATACGGGCGCAACTGACCATGTATGTTACACCTTGCAGGGTTTTCTGCAGAAAAGGGAGCTGAGTGAGGGCGAGATTAGCATCTCCATGGGCGATGCATCGAGAGTTGCAGCTGTCGCAATTGGAGATTTTCATTTTAGTTTTGGACATTTTATTTTTATTTTGAGAGATGTTCTATATGTGCCGGTGTTTCGGCGAAACTTGATTTCTGTTTCGAAACTTTATGACGATGGTTACTCAGTACTTTTTGATAGTGGTGTTTCTATCATGAAGAACAATGAGATTATCGTTTCTGGTACATTATATGGTTCTCTCTATACTATAAATTGTCCAATAAATGCACCTTCTTCTTCAAATAATGCAATCTCATCATCAAACCCTAAAAAGAGAAAGAGTTCTTCTCAAATGAATCAAACCTATCTTTGGCATTTACGATTGGGTCACATCAACCAAAAGAGGATTCAAAGGTTGGTTAGTCATGGTATTTTGGAACGATTCCAAATAGAACCATTACCAATATGTGAATCTTGTTTGGAAGGAAAGATGGTGACTAGACCTTTTAAAGCCAAAGGAAATAGAGCTTCCGAGTTATTGGAATTGATTCATTCTGATATGTGTGGACCGATGTCAACACAAACTCGAGGAGGTTACGATTACTTCGCTACTTTCATAGACGATTACTCAAGATACAGTTATATTTACCTACTTCGCCGCAAGTCCGAATGCTTTGACAAGTTCAAAGAGTTCAAATCGGAAGTGGAGAAGAGATTAGGTAAAAGTATCAAGTCATTACGATCTGATCGTGGTGGCGAGTACCTCAGCACCGAGTTCAAGACTTATCTGTCAGAAAATGGGATTACGTCCCAATTGACTACACCAGGAACACCCCAACAGAATGGTGTAGCTAAGAGAAGAAATCAAACTCTTTTAGAGATGGTTAGATCGATGATGAGCTATGCACCTCTGCCAATTTCATTTTGGGGATATGCCCTGGATACAGCAGGTTATCTCCTCAATCTAGTACCTTCTAAATCGGTAAGTAAAACTCCTTCCGAATTATGGACAGGGCGCAAGCCCAGCTTGAGTCATATTCGGCTTTGGGGAAGTCCAGCACATGTGCTGAATAAGGAGGCCGATAAATTAGGTTCTAGAACTGAGGTTAGGCTGTTTATTGGATATCCGAAAGGAACGAAAGGTGGCTACTTTTATGGTACTCAGGATCAGAAGGTCATTGTGAGCACTAATGCCCGATTCCTAGAGGAGGACTATATAAGTAAGCACCAGACAAGGAGTGATATTGTGCTCTATGAGTTGAGAGCAATGGCAGCCAGTGATCCAAATCAGCCAAGTGTACAAGAGGATGTACCATAAGTAACTGCACCGATTTCCGACACTGAAGTTCCACCGGCACCTCGTTGCAATGGAAGGTAGAGCCGGTCACGGTTCCGGTTCCACCCGGGAGGAACCGGAACCGCACCGCCGGTTCCGACGGTTCCTCCCCCGGTTCCGAACCGCCGGTTCCGGTTCCGGTTCCAACCCGGTTCCGGTTCCGAACCGCCGGTTCCGGTTCCGGTTCCCGGTTTTTTTTTTTTTTTTTTTTCAAACTTCATTTATATTGTTTCAAGTTTAATTGTAAGAGCATTATAATCGAAAACCGTAAAAGAAATTTGTAAAAAAATTGGAAATATAACAAATAAGACGATTATTCAATTTTTTTTTATTTACTTAACTTACCTTTGAAGATCACATTTTGATTTCAAAGGCCGAGCCTCGTTAAAACCTCAATGAGGAAAAAGAGTACTCGTCTAAGATTTGACGGTCAAAAAGATTACATTTACATGTTATCGAAATCAAAATCATCGTCGAACTCGTCAGTTTCTACTTGAGAGGTGTCGGTGTCAGTTCCGGCGTCCGTGGTGCTTAGTGGATCATCTTGAAAGACCTCCTCCCATTTGTTCTCTTGCTCTCGCATCTCGGCTAAGGCGTAGTCTTTAAGCAATACTTGTGCCTCGAGATTCTTTGGAGCCATTGTCGAACGTCTTTCGTCGAGTGTGTATCCTCCGCTGCTAAATGCTTGCTCGACCGACACCGTTGAGGCAGGAACGGCAAAGACTTCTCGAGCCATAATGGAGAGGATTGGATATTGTGCTGATCTTTTCATCCACCAATTCAATAAATCGGACTCTTTGGAACCCGCACTTGTTAGTTCGGCAGTTCTAGGTTCATTTAAATACATAGAAAGTTCATCACCTTGAGAGAACGAACCTGAGCCGATGTTTTCGAAGAAACTTTGGAGTTGTCGAGCTCGTTGACTATCACCAGTAATTCCTAAATCAAAAGGGGGCCTAGGTCTACTACTACGGGCAGAAGAAGCAGAACTCCCAACACTCCCCCCATACTTTTCTACGAAGTCATTATATAGGTACCTAAGAGATTGATCTAGGTTCGTTTTAACAAGATCAAGGCTAGGCAATTCTAACCCTTCCCTACCCGGTGCGTTTGCGAATCTCATTTCACCTAAGGCGTTGTAGTAGAAATCTAAGAGTGTGGTGACGCCATCAAGCTTAAGACTAGGGTTCAAGATGGCTGCTACTAAGAAGATGTCGGGTATGACAAAGAAGTACTTTAACCATTTCAATATCATCTTAGAAACGGTAGCATTGAGATCAGAAATATGGCTGAGTTGTTCAAACTTAACTGCTATAATGGCAAAATGCTATAGTACACGAGGAGAAGTAGGATAATAAACACTGGAAAGATCCTTAGTGGCAGTATGAAAATCTTCTAACAATGAAGTCACTTTCTCACAATCCCCCCAATAAGACTCTAAAAGTATGTGATTTGAAACCTCAACTTGAAAAAAAGCACACAAATCCTCTTTATACTTTCCGGTGTCCCTAAGCATTTCATAGGTTGAGTTCCATCTAGTGCAGACATCTACATTGAAGCTTTTACTATGACCCCTCCTAGATTTAATGAACTTCACCCAGGCCCTATGGAGTTTGGTTTTATCTCGAAGCATTTGGACAGCTTTCCTAATGGGCTCTATAGACTTCTTGAGCAGTTTAAGACCATCTTGAACACAAAGATTAAAAATATGACAAATGCAACGTGTATGAAAATATTTTCCAGCCAAAGAGGGATTTCATGCAGCGATGAGTTCGGGGACACTTGCGGTATTCGCAGTTGCATTATCAAAACCGATTGAAAAAATTTTGTAAGGATATTGAATTGTTGTAAAACTTTAATAATGCAGAGTGCAATGTTTGTTGCAGTGTGTGCACAATTGAATTTTCTAAAACACAAAATTCTTTTGCATAAAACCCAGTTTTGATCGACCCAATGCACTGTGATGCCAAGATATGAATTTTGCTGCCATGCGCATGACCAAATATCAGAACATATGGAAACTCGGTAAGGAAATTTTGTAAACATGTCTCTAAGAGCCTTCTTATACCTAAGAGAGAGTTTCATAATGGTTCTAGTCATAGTAGATCGAGAAATTTTTTTAGAAAGAGGGTTGTAACCAGTTTTCATTGTATGTTCAAAACGCAAACTATCAGCAAATTGAAATGCAAGTGACTCGGTTGCAACAAACTTAGCCATTACCTCTCTAGCGACTGTATCATTATACTTAAATAAAGAAAGGTTAGATGTACCTCCCGCCGTGGCAAGCTGTGTTTGTTGGAGAGGTTGTCCGCGAGCATTTTCCTTAGCCAGGTGCTTTGTTCTAACATGCTTTCTCAAGGTACCATATCCTCCTCCGGTTCTCCATGCGTACCTCTTATTGCAGAAATTACAACATGCCTTCATATAATCCGCACCGCCATCTTTTCCAGCGAATTTCACCTTCTTGAACCAAATTTTGAATATCTCCGAGCCGGGAATTTCAGCATCTCCTTCTTGTTGCGGCTCCGGCTCTTCGTGTTGAGGTTGATCCGCACCTAGACCGCCATCGCCTTGCTCGTCCATTTCATCTTCTTCGTCGAGGTTGACCGCATCGGCATGGAAATGACCCCTTGCTCGATCTCGAGCTTGTTCCTCCGCCTCCATTTCCCGAGCTAGACGGGCGTCGTTTTCGATTTGCTCGAAGTCGAACGGTGGAGAATCGTACGGCGTATCTTCACGAGTCGGGGTGCCGTACCCCCCGAAATCTATTGGAGAGGAAGTGTAGGGAGAGTAGTATTCATTTTCTTGATTTTGTTCATGGATGACAACACCTTTTCGAGGGGCTCTTCGAGAAATACGTTGGGGTTGTTGGGTCGCCTTACCCTTGCCTTTGTCAGCTCCGGAGGAATTTCCGGATCCACGACCAAATAATCTTTTCATGATGATGATAAAAATGAAAGCTTGAGAGTGTGAGTGAGGGTGGAGAATGGAGATGAAAAAATAAAGTATGCTAAAGAATATAAAAAATGAAGTGTGAGTGAGGGTAGAGAATGAAGATGATAAAAATGAAAGCTTGAAAGTATATCAAATCAAAGTATGAAAGCTTGAGAGATTGAGAGCTTGAGAGCTTGAGAGATTGATGATAGAGATGAGATGAGAGATTGAGAGTTGAAGGTGTGAAGAAATGGTTTGATATAGGGGGGTATTTATAGGTGTAGATTGTGGGAGTATTGGGGGGAAAATTTTTAAATTTGAATTTGAATTAATAAAAATAATAATAATAAAAATAAAAAAATTTAATGGAGCATGGGCTGCTCAGCCTGCTCTGCCGCCTCTGCCATGCTGCTCCACCCGCGCCGGTTCCACGGTTCCCCGGTTCCACCCGGTTCGCCGGTTCGGAACCGGTGGAACCGGCGGTTCCACGCTTCATTTTTTTTTTTTTTTTTTGTTATAAATAATATTAATACATGATTAAAAAAAATATTTCATATGATATGAAATTATGAATTGATAATTAAATATGCAATGTTCATTCAAATTTAACATGTTATCATTAATTCATTATTAATTGGAATGAAAAATTACAAAATTGACACTTCATCTTGTCTTCTTCATGAATTGGATAATTTATTATCTTTATGTAAATCACTAAATTGTATATTTTGTCATCTTCAATTCATCATCATCATGTGACATTGTTAATTGAATATTTTGTCATTTTTATATGATTTGGTTTTTTGTTTAAATATTTGAATTTAAAGTTTTGACATTATCACAACTCACAAGTGCACAACATCACTAGGCTACTATATTTTAACTTTGAATGAATAGAAATCACATATGTATGTAGTTTTATTCATTTGTACTTTTTTTCAATTTGAATTATAACTTAACAATGAAAAATCTCTTTCATTTTATAATTTGTACATTAAGAATTCATTAAAATGGATGTATAGTTGTATACTAATAAAATGATAGATCAAATAATTAGTATGAAATTTATACATATACAAATAAAATCTATAAATTAAAAATTAAAAAAAAATTAAAAAAAAATCCCGGTTCGCCGGTTTTTAACCGGAACCGCCGGTTCCCGGTTCCGGAAGAATGGAACCGGAACCGCACCGCCGGTTCCGACGGTTCCTCAGCCGGTTCCGAACCGCCGGTTCCGGTTCCGGTTCGGTTCCCGGTTCGGTTCGCCGGTTCCGGTTCCGATGGCCGGCTCTAGTGGAAGGGTTGTTCGTCAACCCGATCGGTTCATGTTTCTAGGCGAGTCCACTGATATTCTCGCTTGTCTTGAACATGAAGAGACCGACCCCTGGACTTACAAAGAGGCAATGGAGGACGAAGATGCGGAATCTTGGCAAGAATCTATGGATGCTGAGATCGAATCCATAGTAGACATGGATGTGTATGACCTTGCGGAGCTGCCAGATGGTAAGAAGGCCATTGGTTGCAAGTGGGTGTACAAGAGAAAGAGAGATTATGATGGAAAGGTTACAGCCTTTAAATCTAGATTGGTGGCGAAAGGATGCACTCAGCGAGGGCATAGATTATGAGGAAACATTTTCGCCGGTTGCCATGATTAAAACCATCAGAACTATCTTATCCATGGCAGCGCATCTAGACCTAGAGGTTTAGCAGATGGACATCAAGACTGCGTTCTTGAACGGTTATCTTGAGAAAGATAAGCATATTTATATGCGCCAACCTGAAGGTTATGTGTCTAAAGGCCAAGAGCATCTCGTATGGAAGCTCAAGAAGTCTTTGTACGGACTTAAGCAAGCTTCGAGATCCTGGAACATACGTTTTGATAGTGTGATCAAATCTTATGGATTTGTTCAGAGTTCATACGAGAGTTGTGTTTACAGTTTCAATGCGGATGGAAGCGTGGTAATCTTAGTACTGTATGTAGATGACATACTTCTCATTGGCGATAATGTGAACGTGTTATCAGGCGTAAAGGGTTGGTTGTCTGAACAGTTCAAGATGAAGGATTTGGGAGAAGCTGCTTACATCTTAGGGATCAAGGTGATCAGAGATCGCCAGAAGAAGATGTTAGGCTTAAGCCAAGCTTCATATATTGATACTGTGATCGCCCGTTTCAGCATGCAAAATGCCAAGAAGGGATTTCTTCCTTTCAGGCATGACATCGCTCTATCGAAGGAGATGTGTCCAAAGACACAAAAGGAGATAGACGACATGAAGGTTGTACCGTATGCTTCAGTGGTTGGGAGCCTCATGTATGCAATGCTGTGTACAAGACCGGATATCTGTTATGCCGTGGGATACGTGGCAAGATATCAGTCTAACCCTGGTCAGGGACATTGGACGGCGGTAAAGCACATCTTGAAGTACATCAAGAGGACAATGGATTATGTGCTGACTTACCGGTCCGATGAGATGATCCCGAGAGGGTATACAGACTCAGACTTCTAGGCTGATCGAGATGAGAGGAAATCTACCACCGGTTATGTGTTCACCTTGGGAGGTGGAGCTATCATTTGGAGGAGTGTGAAGCAGAAGTGCATCGCAGACTCCACCATGGAAGCCGAGTATGTGGCTGCTTGTGAGGCTACAAAAGAGGCTGTGTGGCTCAAGAACTTCTTTCATGAGCTAAATCTGGTCCCGAGTTTGCCCAAATGTATCGTGGTGTAATTCGATAATTCTGGTGCGGTTGCAAACTGTAAGGAACCCAGAGCTCACAAGGCGAGTAAACACATTGACATGAAGAGCTTGACAACTAAGGTTTTTAACAAGCATGTCGATGGATTCGGGCTGCGGGGCCTCCCACACAATTAAACTTTGAGTATAAGTGGGAGAAGATGTGTAATAGATGCTAGATATAGACACTTGCCTATTGTCACATTGTATACTAAAAGTTTGCTTTAGTATAAGTGGGAGATTGATGGATTTGTATACTAGAAAGCAGGCCTTTTAGCTTGTATACATGTGGTTCCATATTTCACTAACAATTTCCTATCTGATTATGTATGAATTGTTTGTTAAGCATTAAACATCTATCCATTATCTCAAAGTTATAGGCTATATGGTGTGTAGTAGATCACGGAAGACCGTAGTAGCCGGTGTCTCTTGAGATATAAACAAATATCACAGATGAGATAGTTTCGGATAAAACTATCGGTATAGACTGTAGCATAAATAGATAAGTAGCTTATCTTGGTTACTTGTTTATGCTAGTACGTTGATCGTATTGATAGGATCACGGTGAGGTGAATTCTTCTATTCTGACCTAAGTAGAAGAATCAAGACCTCGGGGACTTAAATGTTATTTAACGTAACACCTTAACTCTAATTGAGTGACTAAGGGTGTATAGTTGTAGTTTGTTACTTTGATTTACCATGGCTGAGGGTTCAATCATTGCAATCCAATATGACCCATATATTAGGTAACAACTATAACTAGTACGATCTTTAGTGCAACTGCAATAGAGCACCGTATCCTGGTAAAACAGGTTGATTACATCCCCTAAAGAATTCATTAAGGATTATCATACTAAACGCTGCAGGTGGATTAAGTTCCAGTATGATGAATAAGGAATAAATGGTACTACTCAGGAATTTAATAAGATGTTAATTAACAAAAGCAGTCAGAAGCTTTAGATTAATTAATGGATGTAAGATATCTTAAATACGGGGGTGATTTAAGTCTAATACTAGCCCTGAGCTCAACAGGGATAAAACAAGTAGTTCAGTATATTACTCTAGTGGAATGTTTTAATACTTATGATCTGAATTTTATTCTGGGCTGAATATAGAGAATTCAGAACATTGGGAGGCCAAGTTTTATCAGCTAGTAGATCCCTGATCTGGCCCAATAAGCTCAATAGGCCACAGTTAAGGAAGAAAGGCCTGATCATCATCAAAGCCCAGTGAGGGACGCCTGAGATGATGATGGGCGGTCATGTCTTGGTCTGTGGGCCAAGACTGTAACTTAAGCCCATTCTCCTCTTATATATATTCACTTAATGCCTCTAGATATATAATACATTGATCTCATAATCAAGAAAGGCTAGGTTTAAGTGATAGAGAGAGAGAGAGCACGGCGGCAGCAGCTAGGCTGAGAGACGACGTGTGCAAGTTTCTTCCGTGGCTGAATTCGTAGTGTGTTGTCCATCCAACATCGGATTCGAGTAGGGAAACAGATCAGAAGATCTTCAAGCGAGCTCTCACACTGAAAACCAAGAGGTATATCGATTAAACACCCTATGATTGTATTTAATTCATAGGAGCATGATAGGATTGAATCAAATTAATCATAACCGAAAACGAATCCTTGGGCGCATAAATCGTTCTTTGCTGATCGGTTCCTTCAGCAGATGCACTAAGCAAATTAGCCTTGTCATCCACAAGCCCTCCCGTGGAAGAAGTCAAACACCAAAGTGTAGACGAAGCCGAGGTCAACCCAGTAACTGACAACGAGCCTAACTGGATGACCCCTTCAAAATTACTTGGAGAAGGGCGAACTATGCAATGATAAGCTCGAAGCTAGAAAAATCTTGAGCAATTCTCCAACAGCATGTAAAGCCCGTGACCGTTCATGCAATGGGGGATAGACATTGTCGGTCCAATAGACAAAGCTCTCAGCCAATTCCAGTTTCTCATCGTAGCCATCGACTTTTAGGCTCAAATGGTTGGAAGCCGAACCCTTGGCAAAAATCACGAGCAATAACGCCCTCAACTTCGTCTGGAAGAACTTAGTATGCCGCTTTGGCATACCCCATATCCTCGTCTTAGACAATGGGACGCAGTTCATAGACAAAATATTTGGGGAATGGTGTGAAGAATTGCATATTCAGCAAAAGTTCACCTCGGTAGCACATCCCCAAGCAAACGGCCAGACTGAAGTCACCAACCGGACGATTGTCAAGCGACTCAAAGCTCGCCTTGATAATGCCAAAGGAGACTGGGTAGTGAACTTACCCCAAGTTCTATAGTCATACCACAAAACTTCCCGGACCTTGAACGGAGAAACACCCTATAGTTTGGTGTATGAAACCGAAGAAGTGATCCCGGTAGAGATCGGCCTGCCGAACCCTCACACTATCAATTTCTCAGCCGAAGACAATGAAGAGAATCTCCGAACCGGCCTAGATTTGGTGAAAGAAAAGTGAGAGTTCGCCTACATAAGGGAAGCAAGGTACAAGCAACAAGTAACTCGGTATTACAACCAGAGAGTCAAGTACCAACAATTCCAAGTAGGCGACCTCGTTCTTCGAAATAATGAAGTCAGCAAGGCTGCAAGGCTCGGCAAGCTAGAAGCCATATGGGAAAGGACCTCATCGAGTTGAAGAAGTCCTCGACAAAGGGTCACACAAGCTCACCCACTTATCCGGTAAGCAAATACCCCGTGCATGGCACATTACTCATTTAAAGAGATACTTTGCATAAGTGGTCGAGAGTAAGGTCCAAGTTCATATAGTTCATTTAGGCCATTTAGGTCGTCCTTTTAGGGTCTTGCATACATCATCTTGCACGTCTCTCTTCTACTTATGCATATTATCTCGCCCTTATAATTAAAAACCCTGACGAGGGTAAGTTAATATCCTTTCAAGGATAAAAATAAGCTCCAATTATGGAGTAATACCTAAACGCGCGTAAGGGGACCACCTCTATCGATAAATTCAATAAATAAGGAACTTTGAGCCTACCTTAGTTAAAAACAAGGACGAACTACCTTTGTTTAAAATGAGGAGGCACTACCTTCGTTAAAAGCAAGGATGCATTACCTTTGTTTAAAATGAAGATGAGCCTAAACCTCATCTTATGACGAGGTCATGCTATCTAAAGCCAAAACCTCATCTTATGACAAGCTAAAGCTATTTAAAGCCAAAACCTCATTCCTACGATGAGGTAGAGCTATTTAAATTCAAAACCTCATCCTACGATAAGGTAGAGCTATCTAAAGCCAAAACCTCGTCTTACGATGAGGTAGAGCTATTTAAAGCCAAAACCTCATCCTACGACGAGGTAGAGCTCGTCCTACGATGAGGTAGAGCTATCTAAAGCTAAAACCTCATCCTACGACAAGGTAGAGCTATTTAAAGCCAAAACCTCATCCTACGACGAGGTAGAGCTCGTCCTACGACGAGGTAGAGCTATCTAAAGCCAAAACCTCGTCCTATGATGAGGTAGAGCTATCTAAAGCCAAAATCTCATCTTATGATGAGGTAGAGCTATTTAAAGCCAAAACTTCATCTTGTGACGAAGTGACTAATTCAAGCCAAATTTTGTCTTATGACGAAGTGAGCTACTTAAAGCCAAAACTTCATCTTGTGACGAAGTGAGCTACTTAAAGCCAAACCTCATCTTATGACGAGGTCAAGCTATCTAAAGCCTAAACCTCGTCTTATGACGAGGTCGGACGAAGTGAGCTACTTAAAGCCAAACCTCATCTTATGATGAGATCAAGCTATCTAAAGCCTAAACCTCATCTTATGACGAGGTCAAACTACCTTCATTTAAAAATGAGGACGACCTACCTTCGTTTAAAAACGAGGAAAACCTACCTTCGTTTAAAAATAAGGATGAACTACCTTCATTTAAAAACAAGGACAAACTACATTCGTTTAAAAATGAGGATGACCTACCTTCGTTTAAAAACGAGGACGACCTACCTTCGTTTAAAAATGAGGATGAACTACCTTCGTTTAAAAACGAGGATGAACTACCTTTATTTAAAAATGAGGACGAACTACATTGGTTTAAAAACGAGGACGACCTACCTTTATTTAAAAACGAGGATGACCTACCTTCGTTTAAAAACAAGGATGACCTACCTTCATTTAAAATCGAGGACGAGCTGTAAGGCATTTCCTTTTACCTCGTCTTTTGACGGGACAAGCCGAACTCGACTTCGTCGAATTTATTTTTCGACAAGGCAAGGCAATTCTTTTTTACCTCATCTTTTGACGGGACGAGCCGAACTCGACTTCGTCGAATTTATTTTTTGACGGGGCAATGCATTTCTTTTTTATTCTCCACTACTCCTACCTCAACTATTTCCCCTAAATCACACCCTCGCTTCTACATCTTTTTTTAGGGGGGGGGGGATGTGATAGGATACGGCCTAGCTCCTAGGCCCAAACATCAAGCTCAATATCATTGGGCCCGGACAGTTAAACTCGGCCTACGCAGCTCGGCCCAACTAAGAGAAACTTCTTCACCAAGGTAATCAAGACTCCTACATCGACTACAACTCAAGCTCCAAGAGAGATATAGAAGCTCGGTGTCTATCCCTAATAAGAGGATCAAGCCAGAGTCCAAATAGGAGACGACTTTGGATTATAATCAAACTCTATGTAATTACCTATAAATAGGTGTTTAGAATAGATTGAGAGAGAGGGAGAACAATCTTGTAATCACTACTCATACAAGCAATAAAGATCCATACTCTTGCTCCGTGGACGTAGATCTATTCTAATAGATCGAACCACATAATTCCTTGTGTTCCTTTTACTTTCGTGCTCAATTTATTCCTTATTAACGTTCATGAATTACCTATGAAAATAAGATCGATCACTGGTCTTTGCAAGAGTTGTGAAAGATGAAGACAAAGATCAAGACCGAGGGATGAAGTTCTCTTTGGAGCACCAACCTATACAAGCTTTTACTTTTATGTAAAAGCACGGTTGAGTGTTCCTCCTTTCTCGAGCTAATCGAATTAGCTTGGTTAAGGTTGAGTGTTCGTACCACGACGCTCTTAAAACTTTATGCCGTCTTGTCAGAGCGGTGCACAAGTGGATACACTTTGTGGATGATCAATGAAGTCAAATTTGTAGGTTTAGAGTTTGCACAACCGCGACTCCATTCCCAATCCTTCTACCTCCTTCTACGATGCTGAAGAAACATGAAAGCGTTGAGCTATGGTCATTATCAAAGTAACAAAGCGTATTCGTAAGATGGGGCGTTTACGTGGAGTCACTCTTGATGCATGATCACTCAACAATCACAAGCTTTCATTGGTGGATAAGGAACCAGAAGTGAAGCGTGTTGAAGACTCTTACCACTGCTTATTGTGAAAGCCTCATTTGTTATGAATAATGTGATGCACCTACTCTAAAAATGGCAAGTGTCTACTCTCAAGAATTCTACTTCATGGAAATATGAGATGGCTTGCCCTAGTAAGGAGAGTGAAATCATAGCTCTATCATGGATGATGTGAATTTCACGCCCAAACGGTATATTCCTAGTAAAGCGTGAGGCAACTTGCATCAATTCAATGAAATCTATGAAGAAACTCATCCCCAACTGGGTCCCTTATGGATTTTATAATCTCGTATTCACCCATGATGTGGAAAACACGAGATAGACCTACCGCAGTAAGAGAAAAGGACTTAACATTATTTCATCTCTCATCATAAGTGAAGTGCCTTCCCTACAGAATTGACGATCTCTTTAAAAGATAGTCTGAAGCTCTATTTAAGGGAGAAGCACACTAACTTAGAGAGAAAGCGCCTAGATGAGAACATACGCTCTCACACTTCCAAAGCGTGAACATTCTTGTTTCTCAACTAACGCTTTAACATTTGAGTATGTGGATCGTCAAAGCATGGTATCAGTCAATTACAATATTGACTGACTGGTAAGTCTTCCTTTCGTGTCTTTCAATTCAAGTAATTGAGTCAACGCAAAGCGTCTTCAAGAACCCTGCGCGTGACTTACCAAAAATATTAAAGTGCTGATACAGACGCTTTCCGAACTAGACGCTCTCGTCTAAATTCAAAGCGTGACAATCAGCCAAATTTCAAATATATTTGAAAATTAATCTCTCATTAATTCATTTATATAGGTGTAGCATATACGTAGCTATATAAAGTATGATATCAATCGAGTATATGTTGCGTGTGATATCTTTGCATTTAATGCAAAGACTGCTGTGGATACAGTACTCGAGACCCACTAGCACGTGTATCTCATGCGCATTACCAAACTGCCAATTTTTTTTAATCTTGGCCGTCGAACATTTCAAATTACTTTTTCCTTGACCGCACGATTAAAGTAACTATCAAGCACGATCTTAACCACTCACCCCATTTTCGGGAAATGATCTTAGCCACTCACTAAGACACATAACCCCACTACTACATTTCTTATATAAATATACACACCGAACTCACTTCATCATCTTCATCTCTTTCACCATTGCTGCAAATTTTCGAGTTCTCTCTCTCACAGAACTTCAATACTACTGCAAATTTTCTCTCTTTCAGATTTCTCATCTTTCTTCATCATAACTAATGCCAAGATCAAGACAGTCGCTCGTAGTCGCTTTGCTGACTCCGTGTATGTTGAGGCGTATCTCAATAGAGATATACTCACCGACGGAGGGATCATCAAAAGGGTGATTTTGCATTCAAGATTGGAGCATCTATTGTTCAACTCTCCGCAGTGTATCAATCCAGTCAGGGTAGTCGAGTTCTTCATGAACTTGGACCCAGCCACCCTAACCACCAGAATCTCTCTCCGCAAGACCAATGAAGAAGGGCTCATTCATCAGGTCTCCGTGGAGAATTTAGAGCTCGACGCTCTATTTGAGGATTCTGTGCCCATTCCGAATTCTGGAGCGTATCCAGAAAGCGCTGGCGACGCAGACAATCAGACGGAATTCCGTCGCTTCACCACAAACCCTAGGGCACTCTTCCTTCGGAAGAAAACCAGGGTTTCCTCTCTCCGACTGCCATTCAACCATCTAGCCAACACTGTGACAAAGTGCCTACTTTGTCACATTGGAAGCTGGTCCACCCTCACAGAGCAGAAGATACGCCTCATCTCGGTGCTCTGTAACACTGCCATCAACTAAACCACTTTCAACTGGAGAGCGTGGTTTGTCAACCAGCTCCTGGAAGCAAAGCAGGACGTAAGCGAGATCATGGAAGGAAATGACCACGGAAATTTCGTCTTCCATGGAAAGCTGAAATATGGGATGAAGGTGTCCATGTTTCTGGAGCACGCCTGGCCAGCTCAAGAATGGCCGGTGGAGAAAGCGTACATAAGAGTGATCTTCAACAAAGCACTTTCAGGTGACGACTTTGGTGTAGCCCCTCCAACCGCTACCCCCATTGAATACACGGAAGAGGAGGCTTTGCTTCTCAAGAAAGCATTGGAGGGTGGGAAGAAGAAGGGAGGGAAAGCCTCCAAGAAGTTGAAACACTCTCAGCTGTCAGAGAAATCAGTCCCTTCTATGAAGGGAATGCATGGCTTGGTGGATGAGGATGATGAGGAAAGCACTTCCTCATCCAGCGCTTCAAATTCCTGACAATACACTGAGTTAAGATCTAGAAGCCGGTGCCCAAGACGCTCAGGGAGAAGAGGAAGAGGTTGAAGTGCCAGGTGGGGATGCTGAACACATCGGCGTTCTCAACTTTGGTGATGACGCTTCCAGTCCATCCGTAGATGAGGAGCTCGATGCCGACACTCCTCCAACTCCTCCAACTCCAAAAGCGTGCAGCCTAGTAGTGAAGGCTGTAGACAGGGATCTTGCCTATGCAGAGGAGGAGATACGTGAATTCTTTGGAGAATTCTCTCTTCCTCCTCACGTTCTTGAGATCATCTCCCCATTTCTCAAGTACGTCCGAAGCTGTGGCACCAATATATATAAAGTGTGCCAGATTGTCACGGCTAAGGATTCTAAAGCGCTGATCGAGGAGAAGGCCTCGATCCTTGGAAGCTTCGGCTTGGAGCGCTTTGACAACCTGATCGATGAGCCAGAAGTGTGGAGGCTCATAGAAAAGAAGGTAAAGGAGCTTGTTCCCTCCTACACCCCCGTCCTAATAACACCAGCTGGTGCCACTGTCATAACATTTGAAGAACGACTCTTGGTTCTTCAAACCGCTCACAATGAAGTGGAGCGTGAGTGCTCCCAGCTGAAGGAAGCGGTCAAGGAGAGAGAGAACCGGCTGTCCGAAGCTGAGGAGGAGAAGAAGAAAACGGTAGCAGAACTTTCAACTGCTACCACAGAGTTGGAAGCGCTGAAGGATAAGCTGGCAACTGCTGAAAGCCAGTTGGCCATAGAGAAGGCAAATCTCCAGAAAGCTAATGAAGATCTTTCAAATGCAAACTCACAGCTTCAAGTAATTCCTGAATTGCGTTCGGAAGTACTGAAGCTTTTTGATGATTTGATGATTGCTCTCGATGACATCGACCAAAGCGAGGAGGTGCTGGAAGCTGAGATCGATCGTTCAATGATCGAGCAGGATGAGCGAGAGCGTATCAAGAGAGAGCTCGAATCTACTAAAGCGGAGCTCTCCAAGATGAACACGAAGCTCATCCAAATAGAGAAAGAGCTGGAAGCGGCGAAGGCTGAAAAATTCAAAGCCGATTTTGCCGCTCGCCAGCTGAAGGAGAAGCTGGAATCCATGGAGAGGAAACTCGCAGATTTAGAGCAGCAAAAGAAGGAAGCAGCTGGTGGAGAGCGAAGTGGATCTGGCCAGATTGGGCCCATCCAAAATGAGGAGATAGAGCTTCTCTCAAATAAAATCAGAGCGCTCTCGGATTTAGTCCAATTTGAGTTCCGTGTTTTCCGAACAAGCTTCGAACGGTCAATCATTTTGACCAATGCACGCTCTCTAGCACCAGTGCTTTCGGGATAAGTCCTTGGCACTCTCTTGGTACATAACGTATTGAAGCTGAATCAGCCAAACATCTCTCTGCCAGGAGCCGCCAGCCAAAGCGCCGCTATATAGTCCATTCCCTCCAAATATGTTGTTGATGCTGCCAAAAAGGGGGAAAGGACTTGGACGTCAACGCTTCAGTCACTGTGGCCAAGGCAAATGAGGACGCTTCCAAGAAGGGGAAAACAGAGCGGCAAGTAATAATCTCTAAGGAGCCTGTAGATGCTGCTCCACTTCAAAGCGTGTCAGCAGTGCCGCATGCTCCAAAGCGTTAAGCTGAAGCGGCTGCTGACACCATCCCCAAGAAAGAGTTGAAACTAACTCCCGCAACGATGACCAAGGAGGCTGGAGTGCAACGCGAACTCCATGAAGAGATCGATGCAATTTTGGTGCATAAAATGAATTACCACATCCGCCGGTATCTGTTGAAGCATACACCGATAAATAAAGCTGAAAAAGAATGCCTGGTAGTGATGGCAAAATATAAAGCGGTGGCTAAGTGCAGAGAGGAAGTTTCCAATGAAGAAGTGCTGACAGACTCGGCCAAAGCACTGAAACTTTTGAAAAATGAAGTGCTTGAAGCCAAAAGAGTCTACGTCAAGGGCCTGCGCACAGACGCTTTTGAGAAGTGCATGAAGAGGCTGAGGGATGAGGCTCCCAACGCCAAGTTTGTTGATGAGATCATTCCAGACCTCAAGGAAGAGTGGAATGATGCCAAGATTAAGATCGTTAAATACTTCTACTACTGGCAAGGCTTTCGCACTGAATACATTGGATACTTACAAAGCCTCTCTCTTTAACAAAATTTTGGAGTTGGCAGATGGAGTGACTCTCAAACCTCCGAAATAAGAAAGCTACAAACTCCCACTCATTGGAGGCACTATCCCTGATGGGGAAACAATTAGAAAGGAGATCGATGAGTGTGCAGAATGGCTTGAACAGAACGATCGTCCTAACCACTCCCTAGCTGCCATCAATAATAGGGTCTACAGTGCCTATGGTCTAATTCCTCCCGCCCCACGGAAACGCTTCAAGAAATGATCATTGTAATCTATATTTTTTCTCAACTCATATATACAATGATATCATTTCTTACTCCAAGACAACATCTCATTGTCTTTTTATATGCTTTCATTAAAATGTCTTAATTATTGCGCTTTGCTAACCCACTCTTCTTATAAAGTCTAGTTGAGTCTAGATTCTTTTAAGTACTTGACGTCGGGTTTTGGCATCATCAAAAAGGAGGAAATTGTTGGGATATTATGTTAAGGGGAAACTTAAATCAAGTTAATAAACAATTTGTTTTGATTCGATTCCAAAACCCTATTAGAATATTTCCCTAGTTATTTTTGATGAATCTAGATAAGTTAATTTTCCTAGTAAAGCTTGCATGTTAGGAAGCTTTCATCACTATTCTAGAAGCGCTTGTTATGAAGCAATCAGAGTTCGTGAAGCGTCAGATGTCAAAGCGGCATCAAATATTTAAAGCGTCAGAAGATTGAAGCCGCAAAGCATATGGGAACGCTCTCAAGACTGATGCTAGAGCATGCTACCATTCTATGGAAGCAAGCGCTCTCAAGTTAGCTCACCGAAGCGTCTCTGATATGGAGCTGAACTTAAAGCTTCAATCTGTGCTAATGTGATAAGTTTGACCCACAGAATCCAAGTTTGATTTTTAAACATTCGGATGTCTGACAAATCACTGCATAAAGCCTACGTGTCAACACCCCATTGCACAACGGATGCAGCTACAGTCCGAAAAGTCAAAGTAGGTGAAAGTCGCCATACCTCTAGGTGCGGCGGACATCCTCTCCTACCTCTACAGTCTGTAATGAGACTGACACACACCGACTTATCTAGAAATTGAGGAATACACAACCTCTTCTGTCTCAACGGGAAGTAGGGTTTCTCTTACTATAAATAGAAGGAGTTGCACACACTAAAAAATAACGCACGCACAAATGATTCAAGCATACTACTCATAAGAACTCAAGCAAATCATCATTTACATACCTTTAGTTCTATCGAAGCGCTTTCCATTAGTGTGTCCTCAAGAAATGTATTTTCTTGAGTATTGCAACTACTTTATTTCTAGGTTCAATCTCATATATCCATAACCTAGCTTCGAGAATCCTTATCCCTTTACCTTGATCTTCATTGTAAAGGATTCTCATTTACGAAAACCTAAAAACCCCAAAATGAAGTCTATTGTGTTAGATTGAGTTGTAAGGTTGTAAAGTTTTTGTATAAAAGATTTATTGTTGTAAGGCTTCTCGAGAACCCGTGAATCTCCAAGGATTCAAGTGCAAGTTGAAGGAACCGATTAGTGAAGAACGTTTCATGCGCCTAAGGATTTCTTTTCAGTTATGATTAATTCGATTTAATCTTATCATGCTCTTATGAAATTAATTGCTTATCATAGGGTGTTTAATTGATATTACCTGTAGAATTGATCTCGTGTGATGGAGCTCGCTTGAAGATCTTCCGATTTGTTCCCTTGCTTGAATTCGATACTGGATGGACAACACGCTACGAATTCAGCCACGAAGGATTTTGGTCACCACCAAACTGCCGCCGCCATCCACTCTCCAAGAGCTGGCCACCATCCCCTTCTCTCTTACATTCAACCCTAGCCTCTCTTATCTCGTGGTGAATTATGAGACAATTCGTTGATGATAATAAGCTAGGGTACATGTATTTATAAGAGAAAATATGGGCTTAACCTGCAGGCTTAGCCTGCAGCCCATATCATGGACGTCTGGGCCTCTCATGGCCCTCACTGGGCCCATTGATGAGTAGCCCAGTTATCCTTCTTACTGTGGCCTAATGAGCTTTTTAGGCTAGATCAGGGATCTACTAGCTGATAAAACTTGGCCTCCCAATGTTCTGAATTCTCTATATTCAGCCCAGAATAAAATTCAGATCATAAATATTAAAACATTCCACTAGAGTAATAATACTGAACTACCTGTTTTATCCCTGTTGAGCTCAGGGCTAGTATTAGACTTAAATCACCCCTCGTATTTAAGATATCTTACATCCATTAATTAATCTAAAGCTTCTGACTGCTTTTGTTAATTAACATCTTATTAAATTCCTAAGTAGTACCATTTATTCCTTATTCATTATACTAGAACTTAATCCACCTGCAGGGTTTAGTATGATAATCCTTAATGAATTACTTAGGCGATGTGATCAACCTGTTCTACCAGGATACGGTGGTCTATTGCAGATGCACTAAGGATCGTACTAGTTATAGTTGTTGCCCAAGATACGGATCATATCGAGTTACAAGACAGAACTCTCATATATAACTATACACCCTTAGTCACTCAATTAAAGTTAAGGTGTTATGTTAAATAACATTAAGTCCCCGAGGTCTCGATTCTTCTACTTAGGTTAGAATAGAAGAATTTACCTCACCGTTCCTATCAATACGATCAACGTACTAGCATAAACAAGTAACCAAGATAAGCTACTTATCTATTTATGCTACAGTCTAAACTGATAGTTTTATCTGAAACTATCTCAACTGTGATAACTGTTTATATCTCAAGACACTCCGGCTACTATGGTCTTCCGTGATCTACTACACACCATATAGCCTATAACTTTGAGATAATGGATATATATTTAATGCTTAACAAATAATTCATAATCAGATAGGAAATTGTTAGTGAAATATGGAAACCACATGTATACAAGCTAAAAGGCTTGCTTTCTAGTATACAAATCCATCACAAGTTTGTTACTAGCCTTGAATCACTTCCCCTTGGAAGTATAAAACAAGGGATACCGAGTGAAGGTATCCATCCCGTCGTGGATATAGTGGACGTAGGAGAGGCTCTCCAAACCACTATAAGTATTTGTGTTTATTTACTTTATTTACTTCTTTGATTTATTGCATACACACACTCACGCTTTAATTATCAACAAGGTTTTAATTTGCAAGAAAAGCTCAAGTCTCACCACATTCCGCACAGCACTCACACGAGTGAGAAGCTTTTTAAAGCCTCACTAGCATTCGAAGCGTCTACTTGGCAAAAAGGCTGAAAAGCGAAAGAAAAGTTAAACACTTCTCAACACACGTATTCACCCCCTCTACGTGTGTTAGTCACTTTTGGGACCAACATATATGTTCTTCGGGCATGGTGACTCCTCTTCTCAAAGGCAAGGTATTGATATGTGCTCTATTCACTGCCACTTGAGAGGGCATCACTTCTTGTTTCTCTACCAGTCTGGCCAAAGTTTGAGCGACATACGTGATTTGGGCACATACGTTCTCAAAGGCTCCTCTATTCTCCATCATGAACTCTCCCTTCTCTGCCTGAGCCTTGCTGTTCTCTTTGGCCATAGTATGCACGAGCTCGCTTAAAGAGAGTTCCATCTGTTGTTGTTCGTTCACATCTCCTTCATAAAGCTCTAAGCATTCTTCTTTTTTTTCCTCCAGTCTGGCCAAGGTTTGATTGAGATGCGCTATATGGGCAGAATTGTTCTGAATAACTCCTCTGATGTCCATCATAAACTCTTCATTCTCTGCTTGAGCCTTGATGTTCTCTTTAGCCATAAAATGGATGAATTCTTCCAAGGATGGTTGACACTGCTCTTGTTGTTATTGTGGATATGCCTCAGAGTACTATCGTTGTGGCTCTAGGCAAAGGTAATGATCGTCGCCATACTCCAAATATTCATGATCGGTCCAGCCCAGAATGTAATGCTCAGAATTTGGGTCGTATGTTCTGTACCCATAACCACCATAGCCTTGTCGGTGCCTCATGATCCTTATTCTTGTTCAGCGTAGCTCTGGGCACTCGCCAGACACATGTGTTGTGGCCATACACAGTCGGCATCTTCTCACAACCTTTTTCTTTTGTGCTTCCCTCATTGACACCACCCATTGCTCAAGGTCTGACATCATTCAGGCCATATCAGTATACTCCGGCAATACTTGTGGAAACGTATGCCTCAATTCCCATTCTGGCAGCATTCTGCCCAAAAGCCTATAGTTATTCGGGAAAATCATTTCCCTCAAAGTCTGCTCAGCTAGTGGATTCACGTTCCCGTATGCTGGATCCATGTTCCGCAAACATCTCTGATCTTCTAACCAACGAGCTCATTGATCAAGGCATCTCCTTCGTGCATTTTTATCTTGCGGTCCTCTCAACTTTGGGGTCAATGATCAACTCCTTGTTGAAGCCTCGATTCTTCAAGATCATGCACTAGTCCCACACCTGAAAAACAAAAATGAAAGGATCACTAAAACATAACTCCCCGGCAACAACACCAATTGACGCGACCGTCGTTTAGCAGCGATCAATAAATTTATAAAGCCTATGCCCAAGACTCTACAGCTAGTATAGAATAGTAAGCACATGGTCGATCCCACAAAGAGTTGGCTAATAATCCTTTCAAGTAAGTTGTCACGATTTATAAGGGGTAGGCTCTGCCCAAACGGGAACTGAATAACAAGGAAATAAAGGGAGTGAATAAAAGGTAAACGGTGAAAACAATAATAAGAAAGCAAACATGTCCTGGGCAGACGCCTTAACTACATATAACTCACTCGATCACGGGTCTTCATATATTCATATATAACACATGTCATCTAGTTATAGGTCACCCTGATCAAGACCCCCTATTATCACGTGTCACGTGCTTTGACCAACATGCCCAATCCACCCTTGCAGAATATAGTTACGACTACACACTCCCTAACCTAGACTTCAACATGCAAGGACTAGTTGTCATGCCTCTGCCCAAGCAACATTAAGATTTGTGGTGAACCCGGAATAGCCAATAGCAGACTAATAAGCCTACGACCACATACGTTGTTGCTAGTTCACACTGTATGGAGCGAGATCTCTCTACACTTTTTACCCATGTATTAATTGTAATCATGCTTGACTTGATATGATACTGCGCACATACCTAACCAAACCCAACATGAATTGTAGAACCGAACCTAGCAAACTTGGGAACACATGCATATACTACTATGCCCAAACCCAGCCTCACGAGTATTTAGTTACATGCAATCAATTCATCTTGCCCAAGACAGGTTGATAAACCTACTTTAACATGCTTGAAAAGTAAATAACAAAATAAAAGAAACACATAATTAAACTAAAAGAAAGTAATATTAAAACAAAATAAATATGGTGTGCCCGTAAGGCTTATTTCCTCCTCCAAGAACTACATTATGAATTCTCTCCAAAACTCTAAGTGTGTGTGAATGAAAATAAGTTAGAGAGTAGTAAGAGTAGAGATGTGAGAGATGTAATGAGAGATGTCTGCTGTTGTGGGCGAGCAGCTATATATATAGTAGTGTAAATGGGTTATGGTCTTGGCCCAATAGATCTTGGAAAGTTGCCTTATTGGTAGAACTTTCATTTCTTGCACCTTCTTGCTCTTCAAGCTAGAATCCGCCCGTATCTTCAAGATCTTCAGCAAGATGCATATCTTCATGGATAAGGAAGGAGATAATTTCTTCCTTATATAATTTTCCGGATAAGGACGTCCACTATATGCCCAGAGGCCTTGCCTCTCTGCCCAATGTGCTCGTCTGTTTTTATCTCTTCATTCTGCCTTACATAGCTGACTTGTAAAGGTTTGTAGATTGTGGCCCAGCCCATTCAGTGGCGGCTAGGATTTCTTTGGCTTCAAGTGAGACTTGCCTTTTTTTTTTTGTTTTTTTTTTTTAAGGAGACATCAGATTTATATTTATAATCATCCCCTTACGGGGGGAGGAACAGAGTTTGTGATGAAGATGAACCAAAAGTGCTCATCCTCCAAATTACAACTCAATCACCTACAACAAAAGCCCACACAAGGGGGCATATATACAGACAAGCTAAATAAGGAAAGAATCTCTTGGTAAATCTTCTTCCTTATTTACTCCTTCTCACCTGATAGCCTCTTCCTTGCCCGTGATGGTCGTCACTCTGCCCATGATCACACCGAATGCATTCCGCTATGCCTTCTTCCTGCCTTCTTCTTTATCTGCCTAATTACTGCCCAGAATTGCCCAATTCCTCCAGCTATCTGCCCTATGTACCCTAAATCCAGAATGTGCCCTCCCAAGCACAAGACATTATACAAACGGACTCTAATATACTAAAAACAAGACTCAAAACAAGACAAAAATAAGAGCACAAAATGGGCTCGTCAATGCCCCATCACAAGGCACAATACCAAGCTCTTATCAATGATAGAGCACGCTAACCAGCTCCAGACAGTGCCTAAACTTTGTAGTAGGCAATGCTTTAGTTAGCATATCAGCAACATTTTCTTCAGTAGAAACCTTATGCATCTTTACCACCTTCTTATTCACCATATCCCTCACAAAATGACACCTAATATCAATGTGTTTAGACCTCTGATGAAACACTTGATGTTTGGCAAGATGCAATGCACTTTGACTGTCACAGTTTATGAAAATTGTATCTTGGTTAATTCTAAGTTCTCCAATGATTCCTTTAAGCCAAACAGCCTTCTTCACAGCTTCAGTCATCATCATGTATTTGGCCTCAGTCGTTGATAAAGCTACTACAGATTGAAGAGAAGAGTTCTAACTAATGATAGAACCAAACAAGTTAAAGATGTAACCTAATTGGGACTTCCTTGTATCCAGATTTGCTGCATAATCTGAATCAACATATCCAACTAATGGATCTCCATTCATATCAGATTGGCGTTTATACAAAATACCAGGTTTTGAACTTGCCTTAAGATATCTGAGTATCCACTTCAATCCTTACCAATGATATCTCCCTGGATCAGCCATATATCTGCTTATAACACTTAGGGGGTGCTTGGTATGATGGAATTGAATGAGGTGGAATGGAATGGAGGTAGAAATCATCATATCATTTCTACATCATTTCTACCATTCCACCTCATTCTATACCATCATACCAAACACTCTAGTATAGAACGAGCAACGGTCTTGTGCAAACCATTGTGTACATAACGCTCCCAACAACATTAGCAGCATTAACATATGGCACTTTACTTGTTTTCTTCACCTCTTTCAACGTGTTCGGTTTGTGTTGCTCAGACATCTTGAAGTGTTGAGCCAAAGGAACGGTCACCTCTCTAGCTCCATGCATATTGAACCTTTTTAATACTTTCTGTACGTAATCATATTGTGTGAGCCACAACTCTCCTTATCTCGATTCCTGAAAATATCCATTCCCAAAATTCTCTTAGTACATCTTAAGTCTTTCATCTCAAACTTAGATTTCATATCAGATTTTACTCGCTCCACCTCAACTAAATCTTTATTCGCGACCAACATATCATCTACATATAATAGTAAATATGTTGCAGCAACATTATCTCCTTTCTTGATATAAACACAATTATCATATTGAGATCTAGTGAAACCAATATTCGTCATATGCTCATCAAACTTCATATTCGACTGCCTCGAGCTTTGTTTCAAACCGTATAAGGACTTCTTCAAAAACAAACTTTGCCCTCATTTTCTGGCAAGACAGATCCTTCAGGCTGAGTCATATAATGGTTTCTTCAAGATCCCATGGAGAAATGTTATTTTAACATCCAATTAATACAGCTCCATGTCGAATTGTGCTACTATAGCCAGCAAAATTCTAATCGAACAATGTTTAACTACATGAGAAAAAACCTCATTGAAATCAATACATTCTCTTTGTGTGAAACCGCGAGCCACAAGCATTGCTTTGTATCTAACTTTCTCCTTTTCAACAACTTCAAACTTCTTCTTGAAAATCCACTTACAGCTCACTAGTTTCTGAGATTTGGGTTTATCAACTAACACCCAAATCTCATTCTTTTCCATTGATTCCAACTCCTCCTTCATAGCTAATATCCAATGCACAACATCTTTGTAGTTTATAGGTTCCTGATATTCCAGATTTTCAGCAACATTCAAAGCATAGAAAATCATGTCAACATGTTTGAACCTAGAATGTGGAGTAATGTTTCTTCTTGTCCTATCTCTTGCAAGCATGTAGTTTCTCAAATCTGTTGCAGCATCATCTGCATCAACATCAGAAATCTGGTCTTCAGCATCGTGATTTTTAGGAGCAGATTGCTCGCCAGACTCCACCTGAAACCTTAGGATAGCCTATCAGTATACACTTCAATGCTCTAGGTTCCAGGTTGTCTTGCCTAACATGAGCATAAGCTCTACAACCAAAAACTCTCAAATATCTATAATTTGGGACTGCTCCATACCACATCTCATCTAGTGTTTGAAACCAATTGCAGGAGAATGGCATTTGTTTATCAAATGGCATGTTGTGTTAATAGCCTCTTCCCAGAACTTCCTCGATAAGCCAGCAGTCAGCAACATACACCTTACCCTTTCAAGTAGTGTTCTATTCATTCTCTCCACCACACCATTCTACTGCGGATTTGCAGGAATCGTTATGTGCCTCTTAATGTCTTTCCCATTGCAAAATTCTTTGAATTCATTAGATAGAAACTCTAACCCATTATCTGTTCTCAAGCATTTAACTGAAACTCCCTTTTTAGTTTCAACTTCACTACACCATTCTTTGAACCTTGAAAAAGCCTCAGACTTGTTCTTCAAAACATAAACCCATAACTTTCTTGAAAAATCATCAATAATAGTCATGAAGTATCTACTTCCACCTAGGGTTTCAGTCCTAATTTTACCCTACAAATTTGAATGAACATAGTCAAAAGGTACAACAGAAGTATACTTTTCAGCATCAAAAGGTAACTTCTTGCTTTTACCCAAAATGCACTCCTCACAAGCTTCTATCTTGAACTTACCAGAATGTTGTAGAAGATGTTGCTTCAACAACTCACTCAACCCATTCTCACCTACGTGGCCTAGCCGCTTATGCCACAATACGGAGTTATCAAGAGTATTAACTTCAGATTCTCCAATCACAGCTTTTGCATCAAGATAATACAAACTTTGATTTCTAGTGCCTTTCATGACAATCTTCCAATCTTTCATAACATGAAGCACACCATTACCAGATTGAAAAACATATTGCTTCTAACGTGAGGAATGTACTTAACTTCAGACAAAATCTTGAGAGAAATAAGATTTCTATTAAGGTGAGGGATGTACTTAACTTCAGACAAAATCTTGAGAGAACCATCTTGCATTCTGAGAGTAATATTTCATACTCCCTTCATGACACATAATTGATCATTCCCGAGCAACACAGACCCAAAATCTCCATATTTGTGATCTATAAACCATCCTTTATGTGGACTGATCCGCCCTCACTTTAGGGGTGAGGGTAGAGAGCAATAATAATAATCAATTATAGTATAATTGAGTCGAATCCTCAAGGAATGCTAGGTCGTTTAAGATTCAAGTAGTAATCTAATTATCTAACTCCTATTCAAGCTTACAAGTGACATATTTTTGTGTTTTTGATTAGCTAATGAGAAATATAAAGTAAGTAACAAAATAGATAACAAATAATAACAAGAGTTAACAAACAATATTAGAAAGCTTGGTTCCAAATATAATCCGATAATCACTAGAGGCCTAGGTTTTAGTATTTGCATGGATTAGCCATTTTAATCTAATTCATATGAGAGTTCTATACATAGTAAACATCAACTCTTCTCTCGAAGCAATCAATATTAGTAGATCAACCTATGACATCTATCTCTGCTAGGTCTCAAGATGCATAAATTAACTCCAAATAGCTCAATTAATTATCTAGAAGCTCCTACTAGCAAGAATTACTAGTATGGTGTGATTTGATTCCAAGTGTTATGAACTAAAGCCTCCTAAGCATTTAACCAAACATCTTGTATGCACTCAATGATGGCCAATCAATCATGCAATAAAATCAAGCCCCAAATCACAAGACATATGAATTAGAAGGTAAATCCAACAACAAAATCCAAAAACCTAGTGATCTAGATCATATCTTCATATATGGAACCAAATATAAATTTAGCTAGACATAATTAAAGGAATTAAACCATAGAAAGTAAATGAAATCATGCTTAAAAGATAGAGAATTCAATAAGGAAGAAGAATATGGTCTTGAATTGCAAATCCACCAAGTGTAGCTCCAACAATCTTGAATATACTAAAAAGGAAAGAGGAAAATATTTCTAGGGTTCTTGGAAGGTTAAAATATGCGAAAGATACACCAAATAGGAAGATTTTGGGTTTAAATACATAATAGGTGAGTTTTGGGTTGAGTTGGACCGAGTTAGACGACTAACTCGGTCAAGAAGCTAAAGAGAAGGGGCGACGGCGCCCTGGCCGACCGCCGCCAGGGTGCCACCTGGGTCGCCGCCAAGTCTGTCCCTCAGCCGGCCAGCCAGCGGCCTGGCCTGCGGTCCAGCCGGTCGCCGTCCGGGTCTCCACCGGTCCGGTCCTTTTGCGCAGCTTCACCATTTTTGCTCGTTCTCCCTCGTCCGAACTCCGATTCTCGATCCGCTTTTTGCTATGGACTCCTAACAAACCCCTCTTTGATATGGAATGATCAAATTGGCCAAATGATTTCTCCATTGTTCCTGCAAAAAACATAAAGAGACTCGAGAGAATGAGGAAAATATAATTGAAATCAAACTAGTGAAACCCTAACTCTATAGATTTAAATTCCACATTTCAAACCTAAGTTTCACCCTAATTAAGCTTGATTCTTCCTTGTTTCCAGCCTTCGATCCTTAGCTACTTGAATGCTCTTTTAAATTCTCATAAAAATAGATCGAAAACCGAGAAAAACGAGACAAGTCTAAAGTATACTAAGAGTTAAGAAATCCTAGCATTTCTAACATTAAAACATATAAATCAAGCTTCAAATATATTCAAAATACACTCAACATGCACATAAAATATGTGTTAATCACTCCCCCAAACTTAAGCCATTGTTTGTCCCGAACAATGAAACGAACAATCAAAACACTTAACACGTATGGAGTGTGCATTTTGAGTTCCTCGATGCCTCATATAACCTCAAAAACCATTTAGCTCAAGGAAATTCTCAAGTCAAACCAAACATTCATAAGATCAACCACTATCCTAACTTAGAAATCAATCACTCAAACATCTTAAACTCTAGACCTCTCAAGGAACATGTGTATCACTCAATCCCTCAATATATGGAAATGGTAAACACTCATCGAAATCATGCAATACACATCTTTAACCATAAGCTTGCCTATCAACTCAAGTTCCCAATACTACAATGCATGCATAAATTAGGATCAAAAAGGTCTTTCTTAAGCTTGTAATGTAGGGACATTGGTTAAGGTAGGGAATTATAGGCCAAGTGACTTAAATTTTCATCTAAGCTCCTTCACCTCCTTTCTTCACCTCTCTAGTATGAATTTCTTCATCTTCCACCTTATCCAACCCCTTTTTATCAAATGAACTCAAGCTTCTACCAAACATTTAAAGAAACACTCCTTTATGCTCTTATTCTTTTCTTTTTGTTGTAAGAACTTTGTTTTAATATATTTTTTTTTTTCTTTCAATAAGAACTTGTTCTTATTCTTTTCTTTTCTAACATTGAGCTTATAGGAGTATTCATTCAACTCAAAATAAATCTTAGGACCCTTTACCATCACCCATCATTTTTCATGAATTTTCAACTTTCACCAAGGTTCCCTTAACCATCCTTCACCCCCTATCATCTGGTTCAAGAAGAAAAGGTTCTATTCAAGGCTCAAAATGGGATGACAATGGTAATGAAAGATAGGTTAGTGTTTAGGGAAATTGGGCTATGCAATGATGGCCTAAGATCATCTCCTAATCATGCAAACATGTAATACTTCTAACAAGAGTATCAATGCAAGTTCTAGTAAAGAATATACAATGCAAGATCAAGCTCTCAAGAAATGATATTCACTATGTAAAATGCATAGTTTAAGGCTCAAAATCCTCTTAAGCTTTTTGTCTAGGGCCTAAGTGCCTAAGATCAATCCTTCCAAGCTATTCAAGTGAAATAACTCTAATCATGCTTGACTCAAACTTGAGAAATTTCAAAAATGTTACCCTTTTCACATCAATCATTGGCATCTCACCCAAATGCACTTGAGCAATTGAACACGTTCTTTCACACTCAAGCATGCAAGCATTCATTCAACCTTTTTCCAATTCAAAAACTCTTCAATTTTCAAAAAAATTTCACATTCAAGCTCACATTCAAAAACCAACAAAACAAAGAAGAACTTTCATCAACTATGCTCCTTCACCCAAACTCACAAAATCAAACATCAAGCATTCAACATTCTTTCCTTAACCCCAATCTTCCTTCCAATTAACAAAAACACACAAATATAACATGAAAACATACTAAACATACTAAAGCAAACCAAACTTTCACATTTATTCTCCAAGCAACACCTTTCACTCTAAAACCAACCATATTTCCACATTCTCAAATCAACAACTTCTCAATCAATCAATCCACCAAGCATACAAGATTAACCCAAAGATACACAAAGTCATGAAACTACCAACCAAGTAAAGCAAATAAGAAAAGAACTAGTAAAGGAATGGAAAAGACATAAAATGTAAGTAACTTAAATTTCTTATCCTACCCCCCTCCCCCAAACTTATTTTAGAAAATAATTTCTAAAATGAGTTTGGCGGGAAAGATATATAAGAAATTTAAATTACACTCACAAAGGTCCAAGCTATGGTGGAGGAAGTAGGGGCCATGTCACCCCTTGATTGCCTTGGTGCATCCGAAAACTCTCCAATAACTCCATTATCAAGTTTGCTTGTTTTTCCATCCTTTCACCTCTTTGTGCTTCCTCAAGTTGAGTAATTCGCATTGAAGTTACTTCTTGCCGCATCACCGTAACTTGTGCATCAAGGGATTTAAATCCACACTCCATGCTTGTCATCCTCCCCTCAAGGGCTTCAAACCTCTCATCATACCCTCTTTCTCTTGGAATTTGCTCTTTTCTTGAACTTGGCTCACCTCTTGACATTGGTTCACCCCTTGACATTGGTTCACCCCTCATAGAATCTTCCATTTCTTCATCTTCTTGAGCAAAAGGCATTCCCTCACCCCCCATGGTATATTCATCGTCTTCTCCATAATTGAAAATATGATTCTCTTTGATGAATTTATGAGTGGGGGTATTCAAGTGCCAATTCTCCCGATCATGTAGATTGGTTACCAACACACTCATTGCATTTGGAAGAGGGAATGTCCTTTCATCATCTTGAATGAAATAAAAGGGAGGCCTAGATGATACAAGAAACCTCATGTTTCTTAGCTTCTCAACATCAATCAAATATGAACCTCTCATTGGAGTATATCCACTAAGATCATCATTGATTTTCTTAGCCAAAGGGGTGAGCATTCCTCCTATGTTAATCTTCCCACTTGGTGCCTTTGCTTGCTTCATGACTTGAGCAAGAAAAATGTGAGAAAAGCTTATGCGCCTCTTGGTTAGCATGGCTTGAATAATGAAGAGATCATCAACTCGAACCGAAGTGTTCTCCGTCCGTGCCACCATAGTGTGAGCAAGGATCTTCAACACCATTCTTAGGACCGGATTTCTCACCTCATTTGATTTTAAGTATCCCGCTCTAAAACCTTCCATCGTGATTGGAGCAAGTTTATTCCACATGAAACTATGCTCAAAAGCTCTTTCCACCAACACATCTCCTCCATGTGGCACTCCAAAGATGTCATCTATCGCTTCCAAATTCAACTCATGACGCTCTCCAAATAATTGAAATTTGATGATTTCCATAGTATGGATGCTCTCATCTTCCAATGTGCTCATAAATTCAAGAACCATATTTTCATATGTTCTCCTATCTTCAAGAGTATCCTCTAGGATACTTCCCCATCCTATATTGTCAAAGAGGACTTCGATGTTATCATAAAGCTCTAACTTCACCAATGTGTCCTTAGATGGAAATTGAGTTGGTATAATGGTTCTTGATACGAGAACGGCAAATCTTGCTCTTTCTTCATAAGATTCCAAGTGAATGTCATGAGCTTCCGGTGTCTTTGGATCTCTTCTTGGTACTTGTGAGGATGAAGAGACATCATTTCTCCTCTTTTTGGAGAGAGAGGCAATCAATTCCTTAGAAGTGATGGTGGCTGATTAACACGTATTTTATGTGCATATTGAGTGTGTTTGAATATGTTTGAGTCTCGATTTATGTGTTTTAATGTTAGAAATGCTAGGGTTTCTTAACTTGTAGCATACTTTTACATTTCTCGTTTCCTTTCGGTTTTTGATCCATTTTTGTAAGAATTGGAATAGTATTCATGTGGCTAAGGATCGAAGGCCGGAAATGAGGAAGAATCGAGCTTAATTAGGGTGAAACCTAGGTTTGAAATGCAGAATTTAAATCTATATAGTTAGGGTTTCACTAGTTTGATTTCAATTATGTTTTCCTCGTTCTCTCGAGTCTCTTTATGCTTTTTTCAGGAATAATGGAGAACTCATTTGGCCAATTTGATCATTCCATGTCTAAGAGGGGTTCGTTAGGAGTCCATATCAAAAAGCGGATTGAGAATCGGAGTTCGGACGAGAGAGAACGAGCGAAAATGGCAAAGTTGCGCAAGGAAAAGGAAAGCTGGCGACCCAGCCGGCGACCCAATGGGCCGCCGGGAACCAGCCTGGACCGCCACCAGCTACAGACAGTTCGGCGACCCAGCCAGCAACCCAGCCGGCGGTCCAGCCGGTCGCC
>CM038113.1:26821113-26935940 GCA_001642375.2 Mentha longifolia
ATCACACCTCAGTAATCTAGACCTGTAGATTACTCTGTCGGCGCAGATCTGAGGTATAATATTCTGAACTCGATTATATAATTGAGTTGTATTTAAATTATCACATCCAATTCGAAGATCCTGTGGGAAAAAGGAATGCTTTCAAGCAGCAGTTCCAACACCAAGCACAAGACATTATACAAACGGACTCTAATATACTAAAAACAAGACTCAAAACAAGACAAAAATAAGAGCACGAAATGGGCTCGTCAATGCCCCATCACAAGGCACAATACCAAGCTCTTATCAATGATAGAGCACGCTAACCAGCTCCAGACAGTGCCTAAACTTTGTAGTAGGCAATGCTTTGGTTAGCATATCAACAGCATTTTCTTCAGTAGAAACCTTATGCATCTTTACCACCTTCTTATTCACCATATCCCTCACAAAATGACACCTAATATCAATGTGTTTAGACCTCTGATGAAACACTTGATGTTTGGCAAGATGCAATGCACTTTGACTGTCACAGTTTATGAAAATTGTATCTTGGTTAATTCTAAGTTCTCCAATGATTCCTTTAAGCCAAACAGCCTTCTTCACAGCTTCAGTCATCATCATGTATTTGGCCTCAGTCGTCGATAAAGCTACTACAGATTGAAGAGAAGAGTTCCAACTAATGATAGAACCAAACAAGTTAAAGATGTAACCTAATTGGGACTTCCTTGTATCCAGATTTGCTGCATAATCTGAATCAACATATCCAACTAATGGATCTCCATTCATATCAGATTGGTGTTTATACAAAATACCAGGTTTTGAACTTGCCTTAAGATATCTGAGTATCCACTTCAATCCTTACCAATGATATCTCCCTGGATCAGCCATATATCTGCTTATAACACTTAGGGGGTGCTTGGTATGATGGAATTGAATGAGGTGGAATGGAATGGAGGTAGAAATCATCATATCATTTCTACCATTCCACCTCATTCTATACCATCATACCAAACACTCCCGTATAGAACGAGCAATGGTCTTGTGCAAACCATTGTGTACATAACACTCCCAACAACATTAACAGCATTAACATATGGCACTTGACTTGTTTTCCTTCACCTCTTTCGACGTGTTCGGTTTGTGTTGCTCAGACATCTTGAAGTGTTGAGCCAAAGGAACGGTCACCTCTTTAGCTCCATGCATATTGAACCTTTTTAATACTTTCTGTACGTAATCATATTGTGTGAGCCACAACTCTCCTTATCTCGATTCCTGAAAATATCCATTCCCAAAATTCTCTTAGCACATCTTAAGTCTTTCATCTCAAACTTAGATTTCATATCAGATTTTACTCGCTCCACCTCAACTAAATCTTTATTCGTGACCAACATATCATCTACATATAATAGTAAATATGTTGCAGCAACAGTATCTCCTTTCTTGATATAAACACAATTATCATATTGAGATCTAGTGAAACCAATATTCGTCATATGCTCATCAAACTTCATATTCGACTGCCTCGAGCTTTGTTTCAAACCGTATAAGGACTTCTTCAAAAACAAACTTTGCCCTCATTTTCTGGCAAGACAGATCCTTCAGGTTGAGTCATATAAATGGTTTCTTCAAGATCCCATGGAGAAATGTCGTTTTAACATCCAATTGATACAGCTCCATGTCGAATTGTGCTACTATAGCCAGCAAAATTCTAATCGAACAATGTTTAACTACATGAGAAAAAACCTCATTGAAATCAATACATTCTCTTTGTGTGAAACCGCGAGCCACAAGCATTGCTTTGTATCTAACTTTCTCCTTTTCAGCAACTTCAAACTTCTTCTTGAAAATCCACTTACAGCTCACTAGTTTCTGAGATTTGGGTTTATCAACTAACACCCAAATCTCATTCTTTTCCATTGATTCCAACTCCTCCTTCATAGCTAATATCCAATGTGTGTTCTCTTCACAACTCACAGCATCTTTGTAGTTTATAGGTTCCTGATATTCCAGATTTTCAGCAACATTCAAAGCATAGAAAATCATGTCAACATGTTTGAACCTAGAATGTGGAGTAATGTTTCTTCTTGTCCTATCTCTTGCAAGCATGTAGTTTCTCAAATCTGTTGCAGCATCATCTGCATCAGCATCAGAAATCTGGTCTTCAGCATCGTGATTTTTAGGAGCAGATTGCTCGCCAGACTCCACCTGAAACCTTAGGATAGCCTATCAGTATACACTTCAATGCTCTAGGTTCCAGGTTGTCTTGCCTAACATGAGCATAAGCTCAACAACGAAAAACTCTCAAATATCTATAATTTGGGACTGCTCCATACCACATCTCATCTAGTGTTTGAAACCAATTGCAGGATAATGGCATTTGTTTATCAAATGGCATGTTGTGTTAATAGCCTCTTCCCAGAACTTCCTCGATAAGCCAGCAGTCAGCAACATATACCTTACCCTTTCAAGTAGTGTTCTATTCATTCTCTCCACCACACCATTCTACTGCGGATTTGCAGGAATCGTTATGTGCCTCTTAATGTCTTTCCCATTGCAAAATTCTTTGAATTCATTAGATAGAAACTCTAACCCATTATCTGTTCTCAAGCATTTAACTGAAACTCCCTTTTTAGTTTCAACTTCACTACACCATTCTTTGAACCTTGAAAAAGCCTCAGACTTGTTCTTCAAAACATAAACCCATAACTTTCTTGAAAAATCATCAATAATAGTCATGAAGTATCTACTTCCACCTAGGGTTTCAGTCTTAATTTTACCCTACAAATTTGAATGAACATAGTCTAAAGGCACAACAGAAGTATACTTTTCAGCATCAAAAGGTAACTTCTTGCTTTTACCCAAAATGCACTCCTCACAAGCTTCTATCTTGAACTTACCAGAATGTTGTAGAAGATGTTGCTTCAACAACTCACTCAACCCATTCTCACCTACGTGGCCTAGCCGCTTATGCCACAATACGGAGTTATCAAGAGTATTAACTTCAGATTCTCCAATCACAGCTTTTGCATCAAGATAATACAAACTTTGATTTCTAGTGCCTTTCATGACAATCTTCCAATCTTTCATAACATGAAGCACACCATTACCAGATTGAAAAACATATTGCTTCTAACGTGAGGAATGTACTTAACTTCAGACAAAATCTTGAGAGAAATAAGATTTCTATTAAGGTGAGGGATGTACTTAACTTCAGACAAAATCTTGAGAGAACCATCTTGCATTCTGAGAGTAATATTTCCTACTCCCTTCATGACACATAATTGATCATTCCCGAGCAACACAGACCCAAAATCTCCATATTTGCGATCTATAAACCATCCTTTATGTGGACTGATCCGCCCTCACTTTAGGGGTGAGGGTAGAGAGCAATAATAATAATCAATTAAAGTATAATTGAGTCGAATCCTCAAGGAATGCTAGGTCGTTTAAGATTCAAGTAGTAATCTAATTATCTAACTCCTATTCAAGCTTACAAGTGACATATTTTTGTGTTTTTGATTAGCTAATGAGAAATATAAAGTAAGTAACAAAATAGATAACAAATAATAACAAGAGTTAACAAACAATATTAGAAAGCTTGGTTCCAAATATAATCCGATAATCACTAGAGGCCTAGGTTTTAGTATTTGCATGGATTAGCCATTTTAATCTAATTCATATAGGAGTTCTATACATAGTAAACATCAACTCTTCTCTCGAAGCAATCAATATTAGTAGATTAACCTATGACATCTATCTCTGCTAGGTCTCAAGATGCATAAATTAACTCCAAATAGCTCAATTAATTATCTAGAAGCTCCTACTAGCAAGAATTACTAGTATGGTGTGATTTGATTCCAAGTGTTATGAACTAAAGCCTCCTAAGCATTTAACCAAACATCTTGTATGCACTCAATGATGGCCAATCAATCATGCAATAAAATCAAGCCCCAAATCACAAGACATATGAATTAGAAGGTAAATCCAACAACAAAATCCAAAAACCTAGTGATCTAGATCATATCTTCATATATGGAACCAAATATAAATTTAGCTAGACATAATTAAAGGAATTAAACCATAGAAAGTAAATGAAATCATGCTTAAAAGATAGAGAATTCAATAAGGAAGAAGAATATGGTCTTGAATTGCAAATCCACCAAGTGTAGCTCCAACAATCTTGAATATACTAAAAAGGAAAGAGGAAAATATTTCTAGGGTTCTTTGAAGGTTAAAATATACGAAAGATACACCAAATAGGAAGATTTTGGGTCTAAATACATAATAGGTGAGTTTTGGGTTGAGTTGGACCGAGTTAGACGACTAACTCGGTCAAGAAGCTAAAGAGAAGGGGCGACGGCGCCCTGACCGACCGCCGCCTGGGTGCCGCCTGGGTCGCCGCCAAGTCTGTCCCTCAGCCGGCCAGCCAGCGGCTTGGCCGGCGGTCCAGCCGGTCGCCGTCCGGGTCTCCACCGGTCCGGTCCTTTTGCGCAGCTTCACCGTTTTTGCTCGTTCTCCCTCGTCCGAACTCCGATTCTCAATCCGCTTTTTGCTATGGACTCCTAACAAACCCCTCTTTGATATGGAATGATCAAATTGGCCAAATTATTTCTCCATTGTTCCTGCCAAAAACATAAAGAGACTCGAGAGAATGAGGAAAATATAATTGAAATCAAACTAGTGAAACCCTAACTCTATAGATTTAAATTCCACATTTCAAACCTAAGTTTCACCCTAATTAAGCTTGATTCTTCCTTGTTTCCAGCCTTCGATCCTTAGCTACTTGAATGCTCTTTTAAATTCTCATAAAAATAGATCGAAAACCGAGAAAAACGAGAAAAGTCTAAAGTATACTAAGAGTTAAGAAATCCTAGCATTTCTAACATTAAAACATATAAATCAAGCTTCAAATATATTCAAAATACACTCAACATGCACATAAAATATGTGTTAATCACTCCCCCAAACTTAAGCCATTGTTTGTCCCGAACAATGAAACGAACAATCAAAACACTTAACACGTATGGAGTGTGCATTTTGAGTTCCTCGATGCCTCATATAACCTCAAAAACCATTTAGCTCAAGGAAATTCTCAAGTCAAACCAAACATTCATAAGATCAACCACTATCCTAACTTAGAAATCAATCACTCAAACATCTTAAACTCTAGACCTCTCAAGGAACATGTGTATCACTCAATCCCTCAATATATGGAAATGGTAAACACTCATCGAAATCATGCAATACACATCTTTAACCATAAGCTTGCCTATCAACTCAAGTTCCCAATACTACAATGCATGCATAAATTAGGATCAAAAAGGTTTTTCTTAAGCTTGTAATGTAGGGACATTGGTTAAGGTAGGGAATTATAGGCCAAGTGACTTAAATTTTCATCTAAGCTCCTTCACCTCCTTTCTTCACCTCTCTAGTATGAATTTCTTCATCTTCCACCTTATCCAACCCCTTTTTATCAAATGAACCCAAGCTTCTACCAAACATTTAAAGAAGCACTCCTTTATGCTCTTATTCTTTTCTTTTTGTTGTAAGAACTTTGTTTTAATGTTTTTTTTTTCTTTCAATAAGAACTTGTTCTTATTCTTTTCTTTTCTAACATTGAGCTTATAGGAGTATTCATTCAACTCAAAATAAATCTTAGGACCCTTTACCATCACCCATCATTTTTCATGAATTTTCAACTTTCACCAAGGTTCCCTTAACCATCCTTCACCCCCTATCATCTGGTTCAAGAAGAAAAGGTTCTATTCAAGGCTCAAAATGGGATGACAATGGTAATGAAAGATAGGTTAGTGTTTAGGGAAATTGGGCTATGCAATGATGGCCTAAGATCATCTCCTAATCATGCAAACATGTAATACTTCTAACAAGAGTATCAATGCAAGTTCTAGTAAAGAATATACAATGCAAGATCAAGCTCTCAAGAAATGATATTCACTATGTAAAATGCATAGTTTAAGGCTCAAAATCCTCTTAAGCTTTTTGTCTAGGGCCTAAGTGCCTAAGATCAATCCTTCCAAGCTATTCAAGTGAAATAACCCTAATCATGCTTGACTCAAACTTGAGAAATTTCAAAAATGTTACCCTTTTCACATCAATCATTGGCATCTCACCCATATGTACTTGAGCAATTGAACACGTTCTTTCACACTCAAGCATGCAAGCATTCATTCAACCTTTTTCCAATTCAAAAACTCTTCAATTTTCAAAAAAATTCACATTCAAGCTCACATTCAAAAACCAACAAAACAAAGAAGAACTTTCATCAACTATGCTCCTTCACCCAAACTCACAAAATCAAACATCAAGCATTCAACATTCTTTCCTTAACCCCAATCTTCCTTCCAATTAACAAAAACACACAAATATAACATGAAAACATACTAAACATACTAAAGCAAACCAAACTTTCACATTTATTCTCCAAGCAACACCTTTCACTCTAAAACCAACCATATTTCCACATTCTCAAATCAACAACTTCTCAATCAATCAATCCACCAAGCATACAAGATTAACCCAAAGATACACAAAGTCATGAAACTACCAACCAAGTAAAGCAAATAAGAAAAGAACTAGTAAAGGAATGGAAAAGACATAAAATGTAAGTAATTTAAATTTCTTATCCTACCCCCCTCCCCCAAACTTATTTTAGAAAATAATTTCTAAAATGAGTTTGGCGGGAAAGATATATAAGAAATTTAAATTACACTCACAAAGGTCCAAGCTATGGTGGAGGAAGTAGGGGCCATGTCACCCCTTGATTGCCTTGGTGCATCCGAAAACTCTCCAATAACTCCATTATCAAGTTTGCTTGTTTTTCCATCCTTTCACCTCTTTGTGCTTCCTCAAGTTGAGTAATTCGCATTGAAGTTACTTCTTGCCGCATCACCGTAACTTGTGCATCAAGGGATTTAAATCCACACTCCATGCTTGTCATCCTCCCCTCAAGGGCTTCAAACCTCTCATCATACCCTCTTTCTCTTGGAATTTGCTCTTTTCTTGAACTTGGCTCACCTCTTGACATTGGTTCACCCCTTGACATTGGTTCACCCCTCATAGAATCTTCCATTTCTTCATCTTCTTGAGCAAAAGGCATTCCCTCACCCCCCATGGTATATTCATCGTCTTCTCCATAATTGAAAATATGATTCTCTTTGATGAATTTATGAGTGGGGGTATTCAAGTGCCAATTCTCCCGATCATGTAGATTGGTTACCAACACACTCATTGCATTTGGAAGAGGGAATGTCCTTTCATCATCTTGAATGAAATAAAAGGGAGGCCTAGATGATACAAGAAACCTCATGTTACTTAGCTTCTCAACATCAATCAAATATGAACCTCTCATTGGAGTATATCCACTAAGATCATCATTGATTTTCTTAGCCAAAGGGGTGAGCATTCCTCCTATGTTAATCTTCCCACTTGGTGCCTTTGCTTGCTTCATGACTTGAGCAAGAAAAATGTGAGAAAAGCTTATGCGCCTCTTGGTTAGCATGGCTTGAATAATGAAGAGATCATCAACTCGAACCGAAGTGTTCTCCGTCCGTGCCACCATAGTGTGAGCAAGGATCTTCAACACCATTCTTAGGACCGGATTTCTCACCTCATTTGATTTTAAGTATCCCGCTCTAAAACCTTCCATCGTGATTGGAGCAAGTTTATTCCACATGAAACTATGCTCAAAAGCTCTTTCCACCAACACATCTCCTCCATGTGGCACTCCAAAGATGTCATCTATCGCTTCCAAATTCAACTCATGACGCTCTCCAAATAATTGAAATTTGATGCTTTCCATAGTATGGATGCTCTCATCTTCCAATGTGCTCATAAATTCAAGAACCATATTTTCATATGTTCTCCTATCTTCAAGAGTATCCTCTAGGATACTTCCCCATCCTATATTGTCAAAGAGGACTTCGATGTTATCATAAAGCTCTAACTTCACCAATGTGTCCTTAGATGGAAATTGAGTTGGTATAATGGTTCTTGATACGAGAACGACAAATCTTGCTCTTTCTTCATAAGATTCCAAGTGAATGTCATGAGCTTCCGGTATCTTTGGATCTCTTCTTGGTACTTGTGAGGATGAAGAGACATCATTTCTCCTCTTTTTGGAGAGAGAGGCAATCAATTCCTTAGAAGTGATGGTGGCTGATTAACACATATTTTATGTGCATATTGAGTGTGTTTGAATATGTTTGAGTCTCGATTTATGTGTTTTAATGTTAGAAATGCTAGGGTTTCTTAACTTGTAGCATACTTTTTACATTTCTCGTTTCCTTTCGGTTTTTAATCCATTTTTGTAAGAATTGGAATAGTATTCATGTGGCTAAGGATCGAAGGCCGGAAATGAGGAAGAATCGAGCTTAATTAGGGTGAAACCTAGGTTTGAAATGCAGAATTTAAATCTATACAGTTAGGGTTTCACTAGTTTGATTTCAATTATGTTTTCCTCGTTCTCTCGAGTCTCTTTATGCTTTTTGCAGGAATAATGGAGAACTCATTTGGCCAATTTGATCATTCCATGTCTAAGAGGGGTTCGTTAGGAGTCCATATCAAAAAGCGGATTGAGAATCGGAGTTCGGACGAGAGAGAACGAGCGAAAATGGCAAAGTTGCGCAAGGAGAAGGAAAGCTGGCGACCCAGCCGGCGACCCAATGGGCTGCCGGGAACCAGCCTGGACCGCCACCAGCTACAGACAGTTCGGCGACCCAGCCAGCAACCCAGCCGGCAGTCCAGCCGGTTGGCCGCCCCTCCACACTTGAACTTGAACCAAACTCGCCCCGGTTCGTCCCGTTTCGCCCCGATTCGACTCAAACTCGATTTTCAATGTATTTAATCCTATAATTCACCTCATTTGTGTATCTTTTGCATATTTTTATTCTCCCAAGAACCCTAGAATATTTTCCCTCTTTCCTTTTTAGTATTTTGAAGATTGTTGAAGTTATACTTTGTGGATTTGAAATTCAAGACCATCTTCTTCGTCCTTATTAAATTCTCTTCCTTTTAAGCATGATTTCATTTAATTTCCATGGTTTATTTCCTTTAATTATGTCTAGCTAATTTCCTTTTGGTTCCAATATATGAAGATATGATCTAGAAAACTAGGTTTTTGGATTTTGTTGTTGGATTTACCTTCTAATTCATATGTCTTGTGGTTTGGGGCTTGATTTTATTGCATGATTGATTGGCCATCATTTAGTGCATACAAGGTGTTTGGTTAAATGCTTAGGAGGCTTTAGTTCATAACACTTGGAATCAAATCACACCATACTAGTAATTCTTGCTAGTAGGAGCTTCTAGATAATTAATTGAGTCATTTGGAGTTAATTTATGCATCTTGAGACCTAGCGGAGATAGATGTCATGGGTTAATCTACTAATGTTGATTGCTTCGAGAGAAGAATTGATGTTTACTATATATAGAACTCCCATATGAATTAGATTAAAATGGTTAATCCATGCAAATCCGTAAACCTAGGCTTTTAGTGATTATTGAATTATATTTGGAACCATACTTTCTCTTATTGATTTTATATCACTTGCTACTTGTTGTTTGTTAGTTAAGTGTTAGGTTTGTTAATTACTTTTCATTTGTCATTAATCAATCAAAAACACAAAAATATGATATATTGTAGCTTGGATAGTAGGTTTAGTAGCTAGGTTACTACTTGAAACTTGAGCGTCCTTGCATTCCTTGTGGTTCGACTCGATTACTCAATCGATTATTATTGCTCTCTACCCTCACCCCTAAAGTGAGGGCGGACCAGTGGCATTTCCTTTCTCTTTAGAATCCTTTTTCCTACAAACCACAAACAAGGCAAAGTGAGATTTGAGAAAATAATCCAAACTTTGTCAAGGTGTGAGCAACACTTCACACAAGTATCACTCTCCATTTAGCATTCATATTTCCTAAGAAATGAGTTTCCTAAACAAAACAAGCAAGAATTTCATATTTTCTTAACAAAAGCATTAGACACTTCCAAACTCATTCATGAGTATTCACATGAAAATGAATGCATATTCACATGGAACTTTAAGTGAACAAAAAGAATGCCATGAATTTCACTTTGTAAATCAAGAATTCATAAATTCATGCTTTCTTCAAGCCTTAAACACCAAGAAATGAATTTCCCAATAAAGAGCAAGCATATCCCTCAAAATTTCATGAATCATGCAAATTTTCATTCAAGCTCAAATCAAACATGCCTAAGTGCATAAAAGAAGCATACATACAAGCCAATGCATGCTCATTTTCATGGTTCACCCACAAGTTTCTCCAATAATCAAGAAAAATCCTAGGTAAGAATTTCTACTTAATTTCATAAAAATGATGAAGTAAATACTCATACCATTTCATATCTTGCAAGTAGAAACTCATATGAGTAAGGATATAGGGCACATTACCTCATCTTCTTGAAGAAACTTGAAGAAACTCAACTCTTTACCCAAAAGAACTAAATTTTCGTTTTTGGAGCTAAAGTGGGTGAAAAAGTGAATTATTCGGTTCAAAATGTAAATTTTGGAATGGGTAATGAACCTATGGAAGGAATTAGCTTAATTCTAAGTGATTTGAGAGTAATTAGAGGAAGAAAATCTAGGTTTTTAGAGTGAGAAAGTGAGTTTGTTCTAAGAAATAAAAATGGAAAACATAAAATGAATAAAAATGAGGTGAAAAGAAACAAAAATAGAAATAAAGGGGGAGGAAGGGCCGGCGCCTGGCGGCGCCTGGCCGGTCGCCGCCTGGGTCGCCGCCTGGACCGCCATGATCTCTGCACCTCAGCCACCCAGCCGGCGGCCTGGCCGGCGGTCTAGCCGGTCGCCGTCCGGATCGCCGACAGCTCACCCCGTTTCCTTTTTTAGTCCTTTTCGAAGCACCGGGTCCCTCTCGACTTCTTCCTTATTCTCCCTAAGTATTTTTCAACCTTCTTTTTCAACATTTTCTATTTTTTTTATGATTTTTCTCAAAAATAGAATGAAAATTGCAACAAACTCAAAAATTAAAAAATGAAATAAAAACTCACAAAAACGAAAAAGAAAAGGATACGTGTTGAGGTGCCTCTCAACTAGCGCTTTGTTTAACGTCGTTAGCTCGACATAGTCTCCAAGATCAAGCATCATTAAGAAGAATGGTCGACTCCTCCTTAAACTTCTTAGAATTGAAATAGAGCTTGAGTCGATGTCCATTAACAACAAATGTAGAACCATCATTCTTGAGAAGTTCGAATGTACCATTCTTGAAACTCTTACTCACAATGTAAGGACCGGTCCACCTTGATTTGAGTTTTCCGGGGAAAAGACGAAGACGAGAGTTAAAGAGAAGAACCTCGTCACCCGGAATGATCACCTTGCTTCGAATCTCCAAATCATGAAACTTCTTGGCTCTTTCCTTGTAAATCTGAGAATTTTCATAAGCCTCGTTTCTCCATTCCTCTAACTCCATAAGATGGTTTTTCTTATTCAATCCGGCCTCCTTAAACTCAAGATTAATCTTCATTAAAGCCCAAAACGCCTTATCTTCAATCTCCAAAGGTAAGTGACAAGACTTTCGAACACAAGTTGATACGGAGACATACCAATGGAGGTTTTATAAGCGGTTCGATAGGCCCACAAAGCATCATCAAGTTTCTTAGCCCAATCCTTCCGAGTAGTAATTGTCTTCTCCAAGATTTGCTTGATCTTCCGGTTTGCAAGCTCCGCTTGACCATTGGCTTGAGGATGATAAGGAGAGGTAATCTTGTGTTTTACTCCATATTTAGCAAGAACACTTCCCAACCACTTATTATTGAAGTGAGACCCCCCATCACTAAGCAATGCCCTTGGAGTTCCAAACCGAGTTAATATGTTCTTCTTCAAAAACTTAATCACAACCTTGGAATCACTACTCGAAGTTGGAATGGCTTCGACCCATCTTGAAACATACTCAATAGTAAGAAGGATATAAGAAAAACCATAAGAATTAGAGAATGGTCCCATGAAGTCTATCCCCCAAACATCAAACAATTCAACCTCAACCATGATGTTTTGAGGCATCTCATCCCTTTTTATGATATTTCCCATCCTTTGACACCTATCACAATTCTTCACAAATGATTGACAATCCCTAAAAATCGAAGGCCAATAAAATCCACTTTGGAAAACCTTCCGAGCCGTACGATTTGCCCCAAAATGACCCCCATTTGGTCCCTCATGACAATCTTCAATAATCTTGAGCCATTTACCATCCATAACACATCTTCTAATAAGACCATCGGTACATCTTCTCCATAAATATGGATCTTGCCAATAATAGAACTTCACATCTCTAAGGAATTTATCCTTTTGATAATCCGAGATATTTGGTGGCAACTCTCGAAGCACAAGATAATTAGCAAAATCGGCAAACCAAGAATCCTTGCATTTCAAGACCATGATTCTCTCATCCGGGATGCACTCATTGATATTCAATCTCAAATCTTCACCTTCAACCGGATTTTCAAGCCTTGACATGTGGTTGGTTGCTGCACAGTGTATTGGCACTTTAAATACTACTTCCTCTGTTTCAAGATTGTTGACACGTTTCTTTTTCTTTCTTTTTGGCACACATTTTCATGCTTCTCAATGATAGATTTTAAAATAATTTTTTGAAGTATTTTTTTATTTACGGGATACTACGACACACGCAGTATCTCGTAAAAGAAAAGATACTTCAAAAATTTATTTTAAAATCCATCATCGAGAACGTGGAAATGTGTGTCAAAAAGAAAGAAAAAGAAACGTGTCAACAATCTTGAAACAGAGGAAGTATAAAATAGCTATCATATTGCCACGCAAGTGCATGCAGAGTACACATTTTTAAAGATAGATTAATAATATTATTTAATAGTATTACTACTACTCAATACTACTTTATACTCCCATAGTCAAAAGAGAAGACAAATCACGACAAAAGAGTAGAGAAGAAAACTTGAAGATGAACTCGCAACTTGCAAAACGGAGAGGATGAAGTGTGCCGTAGCCGCGCCGGAGCCGCAATTTTGTCCACAACGGAGTGAGAGGATGAGAGGATGAGAGAATGAGAGGATGAGAGGAGACGGCGAATTCAACAGCCACAAATCAAGTAAATATTTATTACGTTTTTTCTGTTTTTTCTTAATCACTATGAAATATGGTTGAATTAGGGCATAATCTTTCGAGCCCATGATTAATTAAATGATTAATTATAAAGCCCAAATAATATTAGGCTTAATTAAGAAAAAAAAATCACATTCGGCTTGAATCTTACGCCTCTCACCGCCTCGGCGGTTATCGAACCAATTCCTATGCTTCTCTGAACAGAGGGCACGTTGTATTTTGACCTACTGAGGCGCCGCCTCAGAAACATTTCCGGCCATTCGGTTTCGAGGCGCGCCTCAGAACGTGCGCCTCAACCGTTTTTTAAAATAATGAATGTACGTATAGTAATTCAGGAATTAGATTTAATGTGCAACAAATTGGATATATATATATATATATATTATTGGTTATTGCATATCACGTACGACTTATATTTATTCTAATAATAATATACAGAGTACTATTCTACCTTATATATATTTATTTATTTATCTAATTATATTATTGTTTTTATAAGGGTATAATAGACAAACCAAATTTTGTAAAACAAGACACTTTTATAATAGGGTATAGATGCATCATTTTTTTATTTTATAATTTAATTGCCGTTGGCTAGATTTAGACAAATAACCAAAAACCATCACCACCCTTGTCCCTAGATGTATATTGTTCTAGATTTTGATCCCGAATTTAAGGCCATGACTATTGACTATTGATCACCACTTTTCGTAGCAATGCAATAATATCGAAATATGTATATTTCGAGTTGAACCACAAGAATTGTTTAACGAGAGTATTCGAATTAGTAAAACATGAACATCTAAACACTATCCAAGCGACATATTCAAATGAATTGTTTTTTGCTTTTCTATGATTAAACAAACAAATTAAAATAACTAACTAAAACTTCAAATATAAAACTCTACTAGCAACTAATTATCAAATATGAGATAATCCAATAATAGAAAGTAGGTTCCAACTATACTTTAACAATCACTAGATTCATCGGCTAGGTACTTGCTTTGATCAACCAAATTTAATCCAAATTCATGAGGGAATCCTATATAAGTAATCATCAATCCTTTTCTCAAAGTGTTAATGAAAGTTGATTAACAAAACACCTATCTCCTACTAAGACTCAAGGTGGTTTGTCAACTCCAAAAGGATCAAATAATATCTAGAACCTCCAATTAGCAAGAATTACTAATATGGTGTGAGTTTGATGCCAAGTGTTATGAACTAAAGTCTACTAAGCATTTAACCAAACATCTTGTATGCAATCATAATGACCAATTAATCATGCAATGTAAATCAAGACCCAAATCACAAGACCCATGAATTGGAAGGCTAAATCATCAACAAATACCAAAAACCCATGAATCTAGATCATGTATTCATATAATTGGAACCATAAAATATTTAGCTAGGCATAATTATAGCAAAGCAACCATGAAAATAAAGAGAAAACATTAAATAAAGAAACTAAGATTGGAATTAGAGTAGAAATAATTGAACAGTTCTTCAATATCCAAGCTAAATAATCTTCATCAACAAGCAAACTCCCAAAGTAGAAAATGAAAAATGAAAATAGGGTTCTAAGGTGAATTAGGGGTGAAAAGTCCCTCAAAATGAGCTAAGAAAATCTATTTATAGTCGAACATTTCAAAAGCTATTAACAACTCTCAAATTAAGAAGCAAAAACGTGTATATCAGTTAGCCCAATCAAAAATAATGATTCAAGTTTCCTTTTTCCCAACCAATTATCGGCACCTCATTTTAATAATATGGCGGATGGCTATGGGTCGCCGTTTTTAGCCCAATTTACAAATGATTTCGGCTGTCCACCTCTTCACTTCGGCGCTCGCCGTTTTCTCTTGCTCAGCCGCCGTCCCTTGCTGTAGCCTATGGCGCCCACGGCTGTGAAACGGAGGGCACCGTTCTTCTTCTCCCAGCCACCGTTTTCCTTCTTCAAATTGCCGGAAAACGACCGCCCTTTCGAGCTCTTCCTCTTTTCTTCTCAATTCTTGACTCCTTTCTCCTCGTTTCTTGACTTCCCGATTCTTTTGCCTTCAACTCTTGACCTCTTTTTCCGTTCCTCAACCTTCAATCATCGCATCAATGCCACAAGCTTCCATTTTTCTTCCAAAATCTATCAAAAATATCAAGAAAAACATAGTAGCAACCAAGAATTGAGAATACAAGAAATATAAGAAATACGAATCAACATCAATCACATTTAACCGGAAACACTACTCCAAATGATAAGAAAATAAACACAAAATACGTGTTTATCAACTATATAGATGTGGCCTTACATGAGTTGGTTGTGAAATTATAAATTGCCTCTTTAGATGTTGGTTCGCGAACGACTCCTGAATCCGTGATTTATGTTATGCATTCTTACATTTCCTCTATCGAACGTCCTTATTAAGAATTCAGAATTCGAGTTCTAGCAACTAGTCTTCATCTTTTTGAATGGCGATTAATTTTTTATTTTTATTTTTGTTGAAAGTGACCAATTTTTATCATTACAAGAGCAACTTATCTATTTTTACCTATTGTGTCTTAAGTATGATGTGCATAAACGCACACTTGCATGTATTTTTGGAGTTAAACATATAGTATAAATTACGATATATCATAAAAATGGTCAAAATGAAATAAATTATAGACTCCAGGCACAAGTCGATATCCCTAGCTCATGGAGTATTTCCGTTAACATAGCGAGTAAGAAAGTGATATGCTTTGTTATAACGGAATAGAGTAATTGTGAAATCGAAACAAACAGAAAGCGTAAAAGTGATACAGATTTATGTGGTTCACCAACGTTGTGTTGGCTACGTCCACGGGTAAGAACGGAGAACAATTTTATTCAGATGACGGCTACAGGTTACAGCGAGACCCCCCGTTCGCATGGCGACAAACATTACGAATTCAAGGCATACTAACATGCTTTGATCACATGACAGTATTAAGTGCGCAAAAACTCCCAATCCCAAAACTGTAAGGTTTCCCTTTGATAATTATATTTCTATTAATTATAGCAAAATGGGGCAGAACAATGAATATGTTTGACACCACAATGAGTACAATTAAAGTGAGTTTCTAGACTCAAGCCCCTGTTCTAATTGGCCTTCCAACCTTAGCCACAAAACACACTACCACAACTAAAGAACATAACATAAAAGCTATTGAATAAATATATATCTTATTTCCTCTCTTTTGGTTTCATTTTCTACGAGACTGAGTTTATATAAGGTCTATGAATATACAAAATTTACGATCTTGCCCTCTTTCATAGTTATTTTAGGATTTCATTTTCTAAGATTTTGAACTAAATTCTAGATAATTCTTGGTCAGACAAATTGGCCCCGACAGCTGGTCCTATTCCATCTCATTCGCTTCTTTCTTTGACACATTTTAGAACCCAAATTCATTTCATCATATATTTATTTGATTTATCATTGGCTGGACACCATTTGTTGGAAGAGAACTTTGATACAACTTGCTGAAAAAGGTTATGCTGCTCCGATGAATGTAAAGTTGAGATCACGGAGGTCAATGAAGCTGAGTAAGAAAAAACACTCAACTACAAATTTCAAAAGTTATTTAATACGTAGTATTATATAACTTGCGATCGAGTGTTTCATGTCAAAAATATTCAGTATGATGAGTATGATGATGTGAATTACAAAAACAAACGAGTAAATAATATACAAAATTATGAAAAAGCCTTAGAATTTTCTAAAACGAATCTAACCATGAATTCTATGAAAATTTATATCTAAAGAAGTGTATGTAGAGACCTGCTCGGCTACGAAAACTAACAGCTCTGAAACCCGTGTGTAAAAATTATCATAAACTAATTTGTTCCCATATGTATATAGCTTATCCTTAAAGTAGTAAAGTAAGTCAAGATTCCATTTAACAAGCAAACACATCCCTTGCAAAGATAATTACTCTTTATAAAATATATTTCGTTGTAAATTCTCTCCAATAGATTTTTGTGAAAAAAAATAAAATAAATAATGTTTAAAATAAACACTAAAACAACTTGTGTTTGTGAATAGTCCACACCTCCAACCTCCCACCAACCACACATATATGTACGTATATATAATATTTAGTGTATACTAGGAAAATATATATATATATATAGCATTGGAAAAGCCAAGGAATAATAATAGGTAGTGTTGATAAATTTGGATACTCCAATATATCCCAACAACGGAATCTCCAAAACAAGAGGCAAGTTGATGTTTTAGAAGTGGAGAGATATGAATGAAAACGTTATTCAATCACTATCATACATGGACCATAATATCTTAACAAATATTTCCTTTTGATTCTATATGCATACAAAACTTATGGTTTATAGCGATATGTATACATAACTAATCCCTTAAAATTAACTTCCTCATTTCTACGACAAATTCTAAATAGTACTGGTTGATGATTTCAACCCCTCATTTTTTTAGTAAATATCCCGAGGAAGGGTTTTATCTACCCCACTTGTATACATATGTTTAATAATTGGAAAAAAAAAAAAAAAAAAAAAGATTTGTGTTGATGGATTAGGATCATTTGTAATCCATCATTTAAAAACGGACAGCATCCCTATTTGCGTTCAACCTCTGTTTTTTTTTTTTTTTTTTTTTCTTACAACTCGAGGAAAGAAAAAAAAATTGACCAGGGCCGAACAATCCTAACCCCGAATAGGACGAACCGAAAAAAGTTCGACCTCAATCGGATTAAGACTGAAAAGCCTGTGTGTTGGCCTTGTACTTTGCTTATAAATTTGATAATAAAGTCGTATGTTTTGATTATCATTAAATATATCTTAGTTTTTTTTTATATTATAACTGTAATTATCATTTTCAATTCTCTATGTTTTTACTCCAATACTATGAAAATTATAAAGTGAATGATTTAGAGAAAATGTTTGTTGAATTTATTTACATTTATGAAGTTATTTATTAGGTTTGTAAATATAGATATTGGAACAATAATAATTTTTCTCTTATAAGTTCAAACATATTGAATTGGAAAACATGACTTTTTTTTTTTTTTTCTTTTTTTCTTTTTTTGATACAAGAATGTGTTAATCCCTGAAATTTATGTATGCTAATTTTTTTTCTGAAACTATTATGGCTCGACGGGCTAGCTTGAAAACTGAAGGATTAGGGTTAGAACCGAATTTTTTTTATCTCGACTAGCCCAAATCGAGAATATAATAGCATGAGCCAATAGAATTGGCCCAGTAAATCGAATTATTATGTGATTGACTTCTCTACCTCTCACACTAACCAACAAAATTATTGAAACTCAGTGCCCGCAATTTTGAGGCAAAATTTATATGGAGTAATTAATAAGTGGATGTATAGTAAATGATAAATAATAGTATTAGTATTAAAATAGAGACTATAGCTCCATGCCTCCATCAAATTCCATCGAGTAGTGGTTTGGAACTGCGGCGCGCAGTGTTTTTGTTTCTTTTTCTTGATAGTAAAGCGTTATTATGTTGGATATTTAGTGTTAGTCATGGATCAGTTTCGCCGCTTCGCAGTTATTCAATAATTCCAAATTATTTAATGGTAAATGCATATGTCCCAGTATGAACTCACTATCTACAGTCGACAGTAATTAATATTCTCTTATATTTAAATACATTATTTTAATTCTATGTAGCCAATGCGCAATATTATGCATTTCATAATTGTGAGCACATCAAGTCGGCGAGAGGGGTAATTACGTCTTTTACCAGCATGGTTAAGTGGTCCACGACTCCCATTTACATATCTTAAAGTCTTAACGCACAAATCACCATCAAATCAATATATTATACGTTCCGATGCGGATTCGGAACACGAGAGCGATCCATGCGCTTACGTGGCATCTCCTACAGCCTTCGTTCCCTATTTATCTAAATTCTGAATTTTTATACATATTAAATCATTATTTAATATAATACATTCACATAATTAAGATTTCATCAATCTCTTATTACCATCCATATATATTTATACATATTAGTTATTTATATATATTAATATATTAATTATTATTATAATCTATTTATATTATACATAAAATTTAAAATTTTAATTATGAGAATTGGAGGATTTGAACTCAAGGCATCTCCTACAGCCTCCGTTCCCTGTTTATCCAAATTCTGAATTTTTATACATATTAAATCATTATTTAATATAATACATTCACATAATTAAGATTTCATCAATCTCTTATTACCATCCATATATATTTATACATATTAGTTATTTATATATATTAATATATTAATTATTATTATAATCTATTTATATTATACATAAAATTTAAAATTTTAATTATGAGAATTGGAGGATTTGAACTCATGATCTCTCACATTATAGGCTATGTTTTGTACCACTACACCACATCACTAAATAATACTTATTTAAGGCTTACAATATATACATCCATTATTTAATCAACTTTGAATCATTATCAACTACATTATGTTCATTTTATAAAATTATAAATATATGTTTTGAGTATAAATATATATAATATGAATATGTTTTTTTGTTTTTGTTTTTTTTATTGATTTTAACATGTGTTTCTTAAATTTTTATGAACATATACTATATAAATCATGAAATTTTTGATATTTATAAATATACAATAGATATTTTATTATTTTTATTAATTTATTTATTAAATAGTTCAACCGATCAAACCATGACCAGAAAAATGTTTCAAGGTTTAGGGTGTTTTTGCTACTCTTCCCAAATAGGAAAAAATCATAAAGGAAAGAAAAAGAAAGTAAAATATTTTGGTTCGGGCTATCTATCACCTATTTTAATTTTGAGGTGGTCCGCCCAAAAGATTTTGATATTCTTTTAGTTTGTATTGATAACAACAATTGACAAATTTTTGTAACGAAAAATATTTATTTAATTATTAAACATATAATCAATTTTGAGGTGGCCCATTGGCCAATAAATTTTCTAAATTCTTTTAGTATGTATAGATAGTTTTAATTGTCGAATTTTTGTAACAAAAAATATATTTTTTAATTTAAAATAATTGACAATAATTAGACACAAAAATGAGTTTCGTGAGCTATTTTCAATTCCGATTGGCTAAACTTTTTTTTTTTTTTTGTTAAAATATTTTGGCCCTAATACTATATCGATTTTGAGGTAGCCCATTGGCCATGAAAATTTTCATAATGGAGATTCCTTCTATGATTTGATTTTTTTATTAATACGCATAAATAGAGTACAACTACTCGATAATGCACATTAGTAAAATATATTTTTGCCCTAACATTATTTCGGTATTGAGGTCCGTTGGCTAAAAAGTTTTTGAATTTTTTTTTGGGCTCCAATACTATTTCGATTTTGAGGAGGTCCGTTGACCAAAAAGGTTTTAAAATGCTCTTATGTATTGCAACATTTGACCCAAACTGAGATGATGTACTTACGGGTGTCAAGGATCTGCCGTCCGCGCTAGCCACTGCCGAGGAGTTGGCAGGTGACTCTTCCGAGCCCGAACATGGGGATGCAGGATGTGCTAAGGATAAGGGAAAAGTTGGAATAGAAGGCTTTCAACGACCCAATGCTGGTTGTGCGGCGAGTCACGCTTCGGGGCGGGAACAAGTTCTGCGGGTGCTTCTTATGTGATGGAGACCACCGGATACGTGACTGTCCTAAGCGGGAAGGCCAATATGGGGAGAAGTTGAATGTTGTGGTCGCTGAATCTGTGGAGGAGGAGACTCGGATCAACACGATGTAGTACATTTCATGTATGCAAATGTTGGATGAGGGTCAGGACGTACCGAGAGTGGACCGTGTGGAGCCAGGGAAGGACATGGCGATGAAACAGCCAAGTGTGGGCCGTGGTGTGCTCACGTATGAAAAAGTCTTGGCGGGAGCTGCGTCAAGCAATGGACGTGGTGTACCAAGAGAACTCGCTTGTGGTGAGCGAGTTGTTGCTGAAAATGGATCGAAAACAAGAGGGTTATCCCACATGATGAGGACGTCTTCGAGCTTTGGAGGGGGAGGTTTGTTAGACCCTTAAATCGGCAAATGCAACAGGTGCGCCTAGCCACGGGCGACTATATCCAATTTTGAGGCGGCCTGTCGACCAATACTTTTTTGTCTAAATCGGCATCAAGAGTGCATAGCCACGCGATTCATATTCGATTTTGAAGTGGCCTGTTGGCCAATATATTTAAAAAAATTTAGTATGTATCGATAGCTATAATTGTCAAATGTTTGTAACAAAATGTATATTTTGAATTTAAATCACCTGAGAATATATTAGACACAAAATTAGTTTTGAGGTGGCTCATTAGCCAATAAATTTTTAGAATTCTTTTAGTATGTATCGATAGCTATAATTGTAAAAATTTTGTAACAAAAGTGTATATTTTCAATTTAAGACACTTTACAATAAATTAGAAATAAAATGATAATCGTTTTAACAAATTATCATAATACTACCATTTTAATAAATATACAATAAAATGATACCCGTCGAATTTCGACGGGATACAAACTAGTTATGTAAATTAATGGGCATGATTAAGTAGGTTTAAGCTTTAATTTTTTTTAATTATTAATCCAGCCAAGCACAGGAAGTTTCCTAAACACATAAGAAAAAAATAAAACATACAAAGCTCTAATCATTTTTTGCTTTCTACACCCCACTTGCAATGTATAATTAAAAACTAAATATTTAAATATATTACATAAACAGTTGATTGAATTATTACTCAGATGAAAACAAGGAGCAACGAGGCTCGCCTACTCGGCCTCCCACTCACAACAATACCTCAGTGAACTTTTTATTTCTATTCTATAAAAAAATAAAATAAACAATCTAAATTTAAATGACGTCTAACTAATTTTGGAACAAAATGATTTCTTTTTCATTCACATTTCGTTTAAACTCGACATTCTGTTATTTTTTTCGAGCATAACCGCTCTTAAAATAATTCTATAATTATAAAGTTTGAGAAACACACATAAATTTATACTACCTCCGTCTCATTTAATTAGACACGTATTCCGTTTTGGTCCGTCTCAACAATTAGACACATTTCCTAAAATGGTAAAGAATATTTGACTACAATTAACTCTATCTCCTCAGAATTAATTACAACCACATATTCTCCACTCTTTTGGTTCTTGTATCTACAGTATATGTCCCTAATTATATGAGACAGAGGTAGTATTAAAAGACATCCAATGATAAGACGATAGAAAAATGAAAAATTAAAGTCACATCTTTTTGTACTTTATTTGCTTGTCAATTCAGTTTATCATATAGTAGTATTATTTTCCTGTCTGTCCTTCATGTTTTATCAAATTATCGTTGAGAGAGTTTGGATAATTGTTGGAGTAGCAAAATAAGGATCATTAAGTTTCTTCATTATATCATTATATGTAATCTAAAAAAAAGGCATACCTAAAACCACATTAAATTGACAACGAAGCGTAGCTCAGTTGTAGGACGCTTCCTCTCCGATCCAAGAGGTCGGGGGTTCGAGTCATCCGGGTGCGCATGTGTGTGAGTGTGTTGTGTTTGTCTGATTAATATATATATATATATATATATATACTCACATTAAATTGTCCAATTAGTCTTTCTAACTGATATTTGTTCAATTAAATTGTCAACATTGTTACTCATATCCCTTCATAAAAGTGCAGTATTCTTGTCGTTTACGGTTGACATTTATATTTTACTCCATGATCTTACACACACACTTATATTTTAACCCTATTCATTTCAATATTTATAATAATAATAAAAAATACAATTTAATTTAACACATCACATCTATGGGCCTTAATGCCTTATTCTCCACACTTTTTTTTTTTTTTTAAAACCAATTACGTATTTATCATGTCTTTAAAACACCGTGCATTAAGAATACACATTACTCATAATGGGCGGATGAAGTATCTCTGTTCGAAAATTTAGCTTGAGATCGCCTTACTTGAAGTGGCCACCATTTGTTTAGAACTCAATAATGAGTTTACGAATAATTCCAAATTAAAATGTAAATTATTGCCTATTTATTATAATACTCATTCCTACGGAGTATTTTCTTTATAGAAAAATGCTTCTCTATTTATTGTGAGTAAATTGAATATGCACATGACCGACGTGACGATGATATACTTGTGTTGTAATTGCAAAATGTATAATAATTTGTGGATTTATTTAGCTGCTTTTATATATTATTTTCACCTGCGACCAATATGAAACATATATTTTAATATTACTAAAATATAATTCAAGCTTCATACTTTTAACCCACATAAATATTCTTGACTATGATTAAATCCACGTAAAATAATATTTCGACTATTAAAATTAATTGATACGCCACTATGAATTGTCCACGATCTCCTATAATTTATATAAAAAATAAAGAGATTTTTTCACTTTATAATAACTGTCCTGAAGTCTACCAATTATTAATTCTTAAATTAGAAAGCATAAGCATAATATTATAAAGAAAAAAAAGAAAAAGAAAGACAGCTAATTGGAGAAAAGGACAAGAGAAGAGAGTGGGGAGTGGAACAGAGGAACAATTCTCTATTCTTTTAATCTTTATCCTTCCTCATCAGCAAGTAGAGACGACAGACGACTATTTACTAATAGATTCCACCATTTCTTCTAAAATGGAGTCGGAAAGAATCACCATTTCACCATCATCCTCCTCTCAACCCATCTCTCTCTCTCCTCCACACAACTTCCCCCTTCCCCCTAGAGCTAGAGAGAGAGAACCATGCCCTCCGAACCCGAGGAAGAATCCAACCGCCGCCCCTCCGATGTCCTCATGGACTTGGATCTCGATCTCGACGGCTCCTGGCCCTTGGATCAGATCTTCGCCGCTGCTGCCAACTGTCCGCCGCCGCCCTTCCTCATGTCCACCTCCGACCAGCCTTGCTCCCCTCTTTGGGCCTTCTCCGACGACAATAACAACGGAAACCTCGTCGCCGGCGCCGCTTTCCGCCTCTCTGAATCCTCTAGGATCTTCTCCTGTACGGATTTTGCTCCGACCTCTGTTTTGTTTCTTCTAATTCCGTATTGGACGAACTAGCTTAGCTATCTCCACGTTGTTTTATCGTTCCTTCCATTTTGCTAATTTTGTGAATTTCTTCATTTTTTTTTTTTTTTTTGGATTTCATGTGCGTAGTAGTTGACCTTGTTGTGTATCGCAGCGGAAAGTCGATTTTTACTTGATGTGGTATCTGTGCTAGATTACTAGGTTCGAGTAATAGATTGATGAATGGAAACACATAAATTTCATTTGGATTCTAGATAATTCTGTGTATGTTTACTTTGTGAAATCTTTTACACTTACTTGTTCCTATCTATTGGGAATCGAATAATTGAAAAGCTGATGGAGTTGCTGTTCTATGATTTCTTATTCTTCAAATAGTAATATTCGGGAAATTTGAAACGACTACTTTATCAGTTTGCTGTCTCAGTTTCTGGTGTTGGATTTTCCATTTTCCTTATTATATGCTAGAGTAGGGTTGCTTGACTTACGAAATGTTTTTTGTTGTTACTTATTTCAGTAATGATTGCATTCATTGAACAATTTTGTGATATGTGGGTGAATATGGCGTTTTTGTACAGATGCTGGTAATCATGACACAGCAACTGAAGGTGTACACGAAAATTATGAAAAGAAAAAGCTGCCTTCTCCATTTATGGGATTCATGCCTATTGACAATCAGGATGGACCTTGCATAATAAAGCAAAGGATGACACAAGCTCTTCGGTATTTCAAAGATTTGACAGAGCAGCATGTTTTGGCTCAAGTTTGGGCACCAGTGAAGAATGGTAGCAGATATGTTCTAACTACTTCAGGGCAACCTTTTGTTCTCGATCCCAATAGTAATGGACTCCATCAGTATAGATTGGTTTCTCTGTCGTATATGTTTTCAGTGGATGGAGATACTGATAGAGACCTGGGGCTTCCCGGACGTGTGTTCCGGCAGAAGTTGCCCGAATGGACACCAAATGTTCAGTATTACACCAGCAAAGAATTTCCTCGTCTCAGTCATGCTCTGCATTACAATGTCCGGGGAACTTTAGCTTTGCCTGTATTTGAGCCATCTGGGCAGTCTTGCGTTGGTGTTCTAGAACTTATAATGACATCCCAAAAGGTCAACTATGCTCCAGAGGTTGATAAAGTCTGCAAGGCACTTGAGGTTAGTTTGTGTTCCCTCCCTTGGTAATTGTTCTTTGCTGGTAGTTTCTTGAGTTACCTGCTTATCTGTATAGATATCTAAGGGGCTCCAATCTGGCGTTCGTAATAGTTATAAATTAATAATGATGCATGATGTTTACAATTTATTTGAATGATACCAAGTCTGCTAGAGATCACAAAAGAAGTGCTTCATCCTTGTACCTGAATACTGGAGATGATTCCTGTAGTTTTCTGCCCCCTGCCCCCCCTGTATGAATTGTTTGAAGTCCATAACCCACTGATATGCTGTTAAGATTCTGCCAAAAGCATGTTTATGTACGATAATCACTATATTCCTCAACTATTTAGGTAGATCATCTGGATCCATTGAGTTTACGGGCCTTTTATTATTATTATTATATTTTGATACAACGGGCCTTTTATTAGGTCTGCTAGTTGGAAGTTCTTGCAAGCTTGTTTACCATTATTAGCTGACCTAGGCTCTTGTGAGTTTCATGATGATAACTGTTGCTGTTTACTCAATGCATACTAGAGGTCTTAAATATCATGAGAAATGTACTGCTTGATTTTCTATATCACCAGCGTCCGTGTTACCCCAAGTTTCCGCATGAGTTCATGGATCCCTTCATAACGCATATCTAGTTCTTCTGCAGGCAGTAAATTTAAAAAGCTCTGAGATATTGGATCATCAAAGTACACAGGTAAGCAGATTTTTTATTTCGAGTTTATGTTTTTGACAGGTAATTCTTTCTCCGAGTACCTTTAAGTATATTCTATTCTTCTATATCAGATATGTAATGAAGGTCGCCAGAATGCATTGGCAGAAATACTGGAGATAATCACAGTGGTATGTGAAACTCATACACTGCCACTTGCTCAGACTTGGGTTCCGTGCAGACACCGAAGCATCCTAGCAAACGGTGGTGGGTTCAAGAAAAGTTGCAGCAGCTTTGACGGAAGCTGCATGGGACAGGTTTGCATGTCGACAACTGATGTAGCAGTTTATGTGGTGGATGCTAACATGTGGGGTTTCCGAGATGCATGTGCTGAGCATCACTTGCAGAAGGGGCAGGGTGTTGCTGGGAGGGCATTCGAATCTCTGAATTCGTGTTTTTGTCATGATATTACAGAGTTTTGCAAGACCGAGTACCCATTAGTTCATTATGCGCGTATGTTTGGGCTGAAAAGTAGTTTCGCAATTTGTTTACGCAGTAATCATACTGGAAATGATGATTACGTTCTAGAATTTTTCCTTCCCCCTAACATTGAGAGCTATGAGGACCAACAGAACTTGTTGAATTCCCTTCTAGTGACAGTTAAAGAGCATTTTGGGGGGCTGAGAGTTGCTTCTGGGAAAGACCTTGACCATGAATGGAGGTCTATTGAGATCATCAAGGCTTCCTCGGATGAAAAGCTTAATTTGAGGCCTGATTTTGTTGCCACATCACCACATGTGCCTGCTTCTATACAAAATGGGGAAACCACTCATCTTGATGCTTTTAAAGTCCAGTTATTGATGGGTGAATTTAATGGTGTAAATGTTAAACAGAACGCTAGTAGTCCTACTGAAGTTCAGAATGGTGCATCTGTTGCTGAAGCAAAAGATGTTGTCAAGAAGCCTGAGAGAAAACGAGGGAAGGCAGAGAAGACTATTAGCTTAGAAGTTCTGCAGCAATACTTTGCTGGTAGTCTTAAGGATGCAGCGAAGAGTCTTGGTGGTATGCACATTCTCTCTCAAGCTGTTTCTTTCATCTCTTCCGACTCTGGTACATATAGTTAAAATTAACCAACTTTTTCACATTTAAACATTTTTCTTTCATTCTCTACAGTTTGCCCTACTACAATGAAGCGTATCTGTAGGCAGCATGGAATCTCTCGCTGGCCTTCACGCAAGATAAATAAGGTCAATCGTTCGCTTTCAAAGCTAAAGCGTGTAATTGAATCTGTACAAGGTGGTGAAGGAACCTTCAGTTTGACTTCTTTGGCTACAAGTTCTATTCCTGTTACGGTTGGTCCTATTTCTTGGGCTCCTAATATGAATGGAATGAACCAACCAACCTCACCGGGCTCAGGACCATGTGAATTTCAGGAAGAGAAGAAAGATGTTGCTTCTAATCCCCCTGGAGCTGATGAACATGCCGAAACGTCAAATCCTTTTAGAAGCACAAGAAATGATAAACTCGAAGGCTCAAATCGATCGAGAACTGGGAGTGGATCGAGAGAAGAGAGCACAGGCACACCTACTTCCCAAGGTTCGTGCCAAGGTAGCCCTTCTCTCAGAAACGAGACCTCCCCTGGAAACGAACCCCTCGTTTCACCTATGGACGAACATGGCACAAAACTCGGAAACTTGCACGAAGTCGAGTTTCAACAAACGAGAGAGAGGGAAATCAATCTATCTTCCCCATTCTCAATCCCGAGTAACTTTATTGGAGGGATGCTAGTCGAGGATGCAGGAAGCTCGCACGATTTAAGGAACTTGTGTCCAGGTGGAGATGCACTATTCGACGAGCACGTGACGGAGTACAGCTGGACAAGACCGAATCCTCTAGATGCCATGCCTAAGGATTCCATGGCAGCTGCTCCAGCTCATGACCATATGCCGAGGCCAGAAGTGAAAACGATCACGATAAAAGCTTCTTACCGAGAAGATATCATCAGGTTTCGCCTTGCTATAGATTCTGGTATTGCCAAGTTGAAAGAAGAAGTGGCCAAGAGGCTGAAATTAGAGATAGGCACGTTTGATATCAAGTATCTTGATGATGATCATGAGTGGGTTTTGATAGTATGCGATGCGGATTTGATGGAATGCTTCGATGTTTCAAGATCATCTGGTGGGAATATAATCAGATTATTGGTGCATGATATTATGGCGAATCTTGGGAGCTCATGTGAAAGCTCTGGTGAATGACAGAGGAGAGGATGAATTAGATGTATTCAGGTAAGTAAGGTAATAGAAAATTCTTCTTGTGCTAGGATAACTTCAAGAGTAACTGTAAATTTTATTTATTTTTGGGCAGGTTTTCTATTAATTTTTCAGAAAGTTTTGTGTAGTGAAACTTGTTTTGGGATTGGGAGTATAAATCATTCTGCTCTGATCCTTTGGTTAAAGCCTGTGAATATTTATGTCATACCTTTTTAGCGCTGTACAAGTGTAAAATCTGCAAAATATTTTTAATGAGCAAATTGCCCTTCTTCTTCTTCTTCTTCTTCTTCTTCTTCTTCATTCTTCTTCAACGAAATTGAATTTGTGATAAGCTTACACATATATACGCCCACTGCCGAGCTTTCTCGTTGAAGTTGGCGTGTTCGATCTCATCTCGAGTAGGCTTCATCGATGGTTTTGGGAGGACACCAACCATTTTTAATAGATCTCCAAGCTCGTATGTCAATGAATTTGACGTAAGCCCGAGTGCGAATCTTCCAAGACCTGGATTGAGCCATCAAGAATTGTAGGCCTATGAAAAACGAGAATCACAATATCCATTGAAACAACAAAAGAACAAGATCGACACATAGTGTGTCAAGTGAAGGCTCTTGATGCCAATTAGAAATTGTGTATTGACTAAATATTGACTAAGATGGATATTAAGAATTAAGAACATAAAAAACAGAACAGTGGAGGAGTGCTTAGAAAGTCTACAACTTCAAAACTCTACAAGTTATATATGGAATATCTATACCTATATAAAAAAGAGCCTTATGGCAAAATATGTATTGTCTGTAATATCCTTTAAAGTTACTTAAAATTAAGGATAATAAAGTAATAAAGTATATATAATAATATAGAATGATATATTTATGGTAGATTTTTAATGTATGGCGTTGTCATATGAGCTACGCGCGCATGGCCTCTTGATCATAAATAATCATGATTTCATTGAACGAAATAAATACAATAATTGCAATTCGATTGAAAAAAAATTAATTAGGTTACACATAATAAGACTTGAGAGACTACACTACATTACAACCAACAATTTATATTGAAAAAAGAAAATCATATTATTGAAACACAACCTTAAATTTAAGGTAGCTACTAATGTTTATATTTAATTGTTTTTTTTTTTAGAATCTATCTATATCTATACCTCTATACCTATATAAAAAAGAGTCTTGTGGCAAAATATGTATTGTCTATAATATCCTTTAAAGTTACTTAAAATTAAGGATAATTAAGTAATAAAGTATATATAATAATATATTTGGATTTACGTTTCTAAATATAATTTAAGGATAATGATCTAATATGAATACAACATATAGTTAATATAATACTTCATTACAAATCAAACTTACCTTGTATTATATGAATTTAATTTGGTAGATTATATATAACAATAAGTCAATAAGTTGTTTTTATTTCTTCTTCATTGGATAGTTCAATTGATCGATGAAAGTAAAAGGTATTTTAAAGTCTAAATTCATCACACAAATTAAGAGTTACCAATTCATTCAAATTGTATATATCTTTTCAAACAACTAGAGCTATATAAATATTACTCCTAGATATCGCTTAAATACATATAGAGAGTTCATATTAACAAAGCTGATAAGACCAATTACGTAATTATTTTAAAATCCAATTAATATTAAATTGGATTTTGTCCCAAATTGGAGATGAATTGGCAAACTTAAAATACAACTAATATTAAATTGTTACTTCGATCATACTATCTCTATCTATAATAAACAGACCTTAATTTAATATTAATTAACTTAAAGAATTGAGGGATATTTCATAGAAATTGCACAGTTGGAAACCATCTAAAAAAAAAGGTCTGTGGACTAATTTTGCCTTTTTCGTTTTCTTTTTTCTTTTGTTTTTTCTTTCTACCTTATCAAATTTTAAATTGTGTAGAAGAAGATCAAACAAGAAAAATAATGTGAAATCACATTTGTTAGCATATTATCTTTTAATTTTAGTATAAGTTTAGAACAAAAGACTATTTATTCTTTATTATTATTGAACTTTTATGTCATTTATTTATTCAAAAATACAAAATATTACATATAATTATTGAATTTTTACATTTTATATTGCAACTCATAGAATACATGGAAATAAATATGATTTTTAATTCCAATAATTTTCCGTAAGCCAAATATTATTTTTAAATTTTTAAAAAAATAACAATTAGGATATATTTTAGATTCATGCTAGATTGTGAATTACAAAGATTGTTTGCAATAATATTTGTACATTGTGTAACAATATTAAATGAGAGGATCTATGGAATTGTCAGAAGATTTTAAGAAGGAAACTTCTTACTTGTAACATTCATATGTTATCTTCGGCTTATATGAATTTAGAACCCAATGTGATATCTAGCTCTATCCTTTCACTTAATATTGTTACAATTTGAATTCAATTCCTTTATATAATAAAATATAATAACACAAAATTAATTTTTCTTCAACTTTTTTTTTTTCGCTTCAATAAATAATGTCTTGGTTATTACTACTATATCAATAGTTACTTAATACTCACTTTGTCCTACAAATTACACTATGAACTCAAATATTTCAAGTGGATTACAATGCATATATTACAATTTTAATTTATGAAGTTGCAATAATATTTGTAGGATGCCTGTGGACGAGTATATATCATGAATCAATCAAGTTAGTTTTAGTTTTTATTAATTATTTATTCTTAGTTTAGAAAAAGATATCTAATTTTACCAAACATATATTTTCATGGTGAAAATGAATCTATATACTATAGAGAGCTTATAAAATTCAATTGAAATACTCTTTGTTACCACGACCAAGTCGATGAAATCGATAATGAAGGAAACTTAACACTTATGGCTGATGCAATCCAAAAGATGCAGGGCAACTTATGAAAGCAAAAAATGAAGGAGAAGTAAAAAAAATTACGTTAAAGAAAAACCAACACAAGGCAAATAAAACAAAAATTTTAAAAACACAACCAAGCTAATTCAAGCTGAAGAAAAGACACCAAAAAAAAAAAAAAAAAAAAAAAAAAAACAAAAAAAAAAAAAACAACAACAACAACAAATCAAATATAGAGTTGCAACATGATGAAGTGCAAGGAAGGAGGAAAAGAAGAATAATGAAAAAGAAATTTGAAGATTGCATTAATATTCCCATTGACGATCATAACACGTGAGACAAACTTATCTCTACATGCAAAAGGAAAAAGTGTTCGATATCCATCAAAGTCAAGCAAGAAAAGAATTAATCTCAATATAGATTAACATTTCAAAACATTTGAACTTATTGAAATTAGCATTGTTTTTTCCTTCCTTTTTTATCAAACATAAATGGTTATAGTTTTTTCCTTTCATTTTAAGTCTTTCAAGCTTGGTATCTACTTATTGTTTTATTTTTACTTTTAGATAATTAATAATTCCTTGCATATTCAAATATAAAAAATATACTGTTATTTTTAAATATGAAAATTAATAACGTATCCACGTGCAACGCACGTGTCATTTGCTAGTAACTTGTAAATGCCTCATAGCTAAACACTTCAATATAAAAAGATGGTTATAAAAATCTTACATCAAAACCACGTAAAATGTCAAAAACATGAAAAATGAAGAACTAACTCATTTCTTCAAGGAGCACTCTCTCTCTCTCTCTCTCTCGGATCTAATCTACATTGTTGTGATCTGTATCTCCAAATGAAAGTCACGCATCCTCTTCACTAAAATGGTAGTTGGTGCTTTTGCGATCGGTTGAAAAAGACATTGTCCTTTTACTTGATAAACAATTAAAAATTATGTTTTGAAACACCATTATTATGTCTCTTTCAATATTGTCTTCATGTGGAGAAAGTCAAAACTAGACAACATAAATGTCTTGATTAAGGATAAAAATAATCTAGATAGTTAAGATATTTTCTACCCATTTAGTGAGTTAGAAAATTGTGGTGGAATAGTAAAAGTAGCCCAGGCTGTTGATTTTCAAATGAGCCTGTGTTAATAATAATTGCTACCAAACACCGGTTATGTAATTATAAAAATTATCTAACTTGATATATCCATACTACCAAACTAGCCCTAACATATCTAACTAAAACTTTACTAAAAACTTGTGCAAGAAAAAAAAAACAAAAAAACAAAAAAAGAAGCTCGTTATAAAAGGAATAGACGAAGTATCATTTTCTTCATAATAATTTTTACTTTTTGAAATTGTTTGGGATAATTTCAACATCTTGAAATTGTTTAGAAAACGACCTGTTTTTCGAGTAGCCATCACTTTTCTTCATAACAATTTCACTTCTTCAGCATGATTGTAATTTTTATGATAATTGTCGCTTCAAAAAATAATCAAAATCTTTTAAAATAATTCACTTTTTTTCTTCTTTTTCTTTTCACAATGATATTCACTTTTGATCCGATCGCACGCCTAGCCCAATTTTGCCAAGTTTTTGTTTTAATATTTTCTTTACTATATAGCTATAGATGTAGGAATGACAATCTTGTTAGAAGATCTTGTAGACTAGTTAAAAGAACTACATTGATCCTTTGGAAAAAGAAAAACCTTTGAAATTTCGTTAAGTAATTTAAATGAAACATTTCTAGAAATACTCTCTACGTTTCATTTATAATGTCTCACTTTTACTAAACATTTAGAAGTGTCATTTAATAGGCCGTATGTCATTTACAATCGCAACTATTGGCGCGTATAATTCAATATCATTGAAAAAATAAAGTAAAAGTGTCACGTATATATTGTATAGTATCTTTCTCGAATAAAGATCTGTTCCCCATTTCTAGTAGGAGTAGGACCATAAGATTTTTGGAACATTTTTAACAATAGCTGTTTTATTCGATTCTTGATACACTCTAATTAAACTTTTGTTGTGTTTTTATGATTCGAAACTATCACAAGATTCGAAATTTGACTTCTTCGAAAATCCACTTATGGCAATCTATTTATGTCCTTTTACATGCTAGTTCGATATATTTCACTTGTTTTTGTTACACATATATCATAATTAATAATACTGCATATATTACGAACTATACAATAAAAATGATCTTCAATGGATGCATTGGTATGTCTTAGGGTAACTTAATTAATACCCGTATAGTAATGGGTTTGAGATGGGCATGTCTTATTATCTGTGGGTATCCGCTACCCAAACTCATATATATATATGCATAGTAATTTTTATAGTATAAATCTATAAGTAAAATATTTATAATCTAATTATAAATAGTTAATATATTTTAAGGTCTAATTTTAAAATGCAAAATCAAAGGACCGTCTTTGGTCCAAAACTGGATATTGGATCTCAAAGAATTAGAAATAATAAACCTCGAGGTCACGGCTTAAGTGCAATGAAAAACCATAATAATTTCGAAAGAGTAGAGTTCTATTGTATTTTCCCATTATCTATTTCATAAATAGATTTTAAACTTTCTTGATAAAGGATTAACAGGTTCGGGTTTATAAAGTGATTAATGGGTGAGTACCAGCATTCCTAGCTTGAAGTGCTTTCATAGAATTTTAGTTTTGGGGTACGTGCAAGGAAAAATAAGAGAATTCTAAGCGGAACTGTGTATATATGTGTATTTTGTTGCTCTTTGCCAGCTGCTTTTATTCCAATACATAGTACTAGTAGTAGTAGTATTATTTATTAATATTCTTATTACATCCCACTGGAAAAACATTATTTACATTTATTTTCAGAATTGCACGAGACACTTGAAACAATTAATGTAAAAATAAAATGGATATCACACTTAATAATAATAAGTAATAGCTTTGACTTAGACGCAATAATAGACGATGAGATCTCGACTGCTTAGCAATGGAGATCATTAAAATATAGTAGGAAATAGTGAATAAAGAAGCATCAATCGATGGGATTACATTAAACTATATCATGATGAAATCATCAAAGTTTCCATGGTATCAAACGTCGCCGTTCTGGTTGCGCTCAGCTTCAATCTTGGCCATGTCCACTTCTCCTCCTTGGGCTTTTCTTTGGGCCATCATTCTCTTTGTTGATTTATAAAATATTGCATATATAACTAATTGGGACACCGCTAGAGCTACTCCTGACGCATTTGGAACCTGCATATACACACACATTAATTCATTAGGAATCGGGTTCGGGTTCGGGTTCGGGAAGTAGAGGTTGATAGGGCTTAGTTTGAATGGGTACCCAAAACCGACCCGATTTCCCAGCCCTGTTTCATGTATTATTTATTTTATTTTTTCTTTTTCTAGTGGGCAATCTCCATTATTTGAATTTGATAAAAGTGCCGGAGTCAGAAATTTGAACGACGAAATAAAATAAAAATATTTAGAGAGCGGGAGAAGGTACAAGAATGAAGAGATCGAAGTGCATAAGAGAATAAATTGTCCAGCACACGCCATTGAAGAAGCAGAAGAGGGAGATGAAGAAGGGCATGAACTCCACGCTTCTCGTCGTGATCACCAGCTTCTGCATGAATTTAACCAACCCCCTTTATTAAATAAATAATTTATTCACAAAATCAAATACTCCCTACTAATTAATTAATTAATCAAAAGAAGGAACGTACCATGACGGATAATGGCGCAGCATACATCAAAATATTACCGACCAAGCAAATGCTGCCGACGATGTCGGCGCGGTGCTTAGCGGTGTCGACGAGAAGAAGGACGCAGAGAGAGAGCGCCGCCAGGAAGAGGCACTCCGCCACCACCAGCGCCACCAGCTTCAGCCGGTTCTTTGGGGCGGAGAAGACTAGGAACAGCGACAAGTAGAGTATCTCAATCACGAACCCGGTCCCGTTCACGGTGAGAACCAGCGTGCTGTTGGGTTGTACCATAGGCAGCCCGTATAGTACCCACAGCCCGCAGTTTACGAACGTCGCTAGGTACGGCATTGCCGAGTACTGCTCCACTGATTTCTTCTTCAGTATTCGGTAAAATGTTGGCCTATTTTATTATTTTAAATTATTTTAATTATTCATAATCAACAATCATATAATAATTAATAGAAAATAAATTATACTAATAAATAAATAGACTTACGCGGGGGACAAAAACAGTGAAATGGAAATAATATTTCCTGCAAAATAAACAAATAGTAAAGAAAAACATTGGAACTCTCTACTAATTAATTAATTAATTTCCAAATAATTGAAATTGAAATGAAGAAAGTACTGACCTAGAATGCCAACGACGGTACGGATTTCGTCCTTAGAAACCATGGCTGAAAATAAAAAGAAATGATGAAGAAAAAGAAACCCTAATATTTTCTTGAAAGAAGATGATTAATATTGAAAGGAAGAGAAATGCATGTTCGAATATAGAGATAGGGATTGCATATTTATAGGCAAGAAAAAGGAAGAGGTTGAGTTTGGTGTTTGTGTAAATTATTAGTACACAACCAAAATCTGTTCTGTCACCTGCATAACATGTATTGGCTAGTAACACTCACAACAACACATGGATTTTTTCCTTCTATTTTTTTTTATTTAAAAAAGAAGAAGAAGTTGGAAATAGGTCAGAAAATCAGAGTAAATGTGGCACTTGAATCTAGGTTCTCAGAATCCTAAATATCAGATTTTTTTTTTTTTATAATTAAATTAAAGAGGCACAGGCTGAAAAGTGAAGTTAATTTCGACTGAGATAGTGTTTCTTTCATGGCTTTTTCCGAAAATAAAAATAATAATACTTTAATATAATACACTGAATTCAAGTCAAACTTATCCTTATCCACATAAGGTAGACGTAGATATGTATGTGTTGGTATTTAGTTAAATGAGCCGGTTTGACCTTTTTCACATTTTATAACAATAAATGTGGACTGAATATATCTGCCAACATATTTTGAGAATAAATGTTGATGTTTTCTGCATTTAATGTCACAATATGGAGTACCCTTCAAACAAACAAGAAATCCCTAAACACAAATAACAAAAAATATATTACTATTAGTATTATATAATATATCAATTCCTTTATGTTTTTCTTGATACGTTTCTACTATTTTACAATTACATGCATATATTCAAGAAACGTATTAAAACAAGCGAGACGGAGTAAACCCTAGAAAACAAAGTGATTAATTAATTAAGTTACATTATTGCTAGGTACCATGCATAACAAGCTTCTCTTTAGCGCAATTAAATGCTAGTAATCTTTGATAAATCAAAGCCGCCCAAGAAAATAACACAAGAGTGGCGAGTTCCGCATCTGATACCATGTTTTTTAAGCATAGATGTCACGATATATGTACGATACCGATATAACTAGACTTGAATACGCAATCATAACGAACAAAAAACGGCCGATTCTTTGGCCATAAATAAAGCCTTACCTGCGATTCCTTATTTGTTAGCCTTTTCCAGCCGACGACGAAATTATTTTCCTAAATCGGAACAAAAACGAGAAAGTTTGTCTAGGTCTAGGACAAATTGAGGTTGGTGTGTACATGAGAGGAGTAATGGGATGTTTTTCTTGTATGTTCTTCATAAACCGCAGCGTTTCCCCTCTTCTTGTTAACTATCTATAGATTATAGTGAAATTCTTGCCGGGACTTTATGAAAATTAAAAAGTTGAATTTTAGATGAGAGTATTATGTTGGTGTATATATACATGGGATATTTTCAAAATGCTTACACATTATAATTAGTTAGTTAATTAACGAGTGGTGCATATGACTAGTGTAGTGTAATATGGTGTTAAGAGCTTTAATTTGCACCATTGAAATTTATGTGCAGTAATCAGTTTTTTACTTAACGATGTGTAGTGATTGTAGGGATAAATTTTGAGTCACTCTTAGGAATTAAAGGTCATTAAATAATTTAACTAGCGATGATGATTTATTTAAGCATTATATATAGAATTTAATGAACGGTAGGGAGAAATTCGTGTTTGGTGGAAGGTTTATCATGGTAACAACGTGAAATGTCAAAGGAAGGCATGCATTTTCTGTTGCGCCTTACTATTTTAAAAGTATTTGACTAAAAATTTCAGCTCCTTATCCTTAAAGAAGGAAACGTTTACTAAGTGAAGTTTGCTTTGTCACCATGAAGATCGATCGATTATTTTTTTTCAATTTAATTTTATACTATATACTAAATAGTATGATACTATCTTCGTCTATTAAATCTTTAGTGTAGCAAAATTTAGTTACACACATTTATAATATTTTATGACACATAAAAATGTAAGTAAATTAGTTACATTAAAATGTAGCAAATTTTGTGACATCTATACATGTCACTAAATTTTGTTACACCTTAAATTATCACAAAATATTTTTGTTACACATGGGTGTCACAATCTCTCTCTCTCCACATAGCACAAACACTTTCATATATAAACAGGAACTATCCCACATAAAAAAACTATGAGAAAAATAGTACATATTTTATGAGAAGAATCAAGAAGCAATGTCATGACCAAATTCCTCCAACTACAGTGTTTGGAACAGGATAAAGATAGAGAATTGAAGAAGAAAAAAGATACGATTTTCAAGGAACAAATGGTATGTGATTGGAGCTTACTATTCACACATGCATATATATATTTCATTATTAATAAAATATTTTTTGTAAGAGATAATTATAAATAAATTGTGAAAGTGTAACTACACTTTCATATGGCACAAATATAACAATACTTTTATATGTCATAAAATTAGTTACACATTAAAATGTCACTAAATTTAGTGACATGTCTTTATTTTTGTGACACGCATATTAGCTACTCAACTATAATATGTCACAATTTTATTTAGTGACATTTATAAGTGTCATAATTCTTCAAAAATTATGTCACTACTGAAACATTTTGTTGTAGTGTATATATTGAAGTGGAATTAGAGAACTACTTAATAATAGTGAATACAAGAAAATGTGGTACTTCTTCTTCTTCAGCCTCATGGGATGTGCCAACTCCTCCCATTGGCCAAGAAGGTACTTTTTTTTTAGTATGTATTGATTTTTATAATTGTGCAGATTTTTGTAATAAAAAAAATTTATGTTCTTAATTCAAGATACTTGACAAAATATTAGACTTAAAATGAGTATCGTTTCAATCCTACCTTCTGTATATAAAAAAAAACTTTCGACTGATCGGATCAACCTACAGAGCTTGTGCTATTTTCAGTTCATTTGTGCTCTTTTTATTTATTTTCTTGCTACAAATTTTTAGCCCTTACTCATGTGTTTTTGTCGGACTACTTGGGTTAGGTCGGCTAGTTCGAGTCAAGCTAATTTTTCTAACGGCCATGTGACACTCAAAATAATGAATAACTACGTGACAAATATTTCCTTCATTGATCCATCTTTTATAATTGATAGATATCAACATTATACAACTACTCGATAAATAAACTATTTTCTAATAAAAATTTATATTATTATATTTTTATAATTTTATTTATAAGATATATTATAGCAGGGCCGGTCAATGCATGAGGCAAGTGATGCAGCTGCCTCAGGCCCCCAAAAATTTGAGGCCTCATATATATATGTGTCTCTTTATATATGTATATATAAAAGAAAATGTTAACGATACATTATTTGTGAGAGTTGTCGACTGATTATCTATCCTATATGGTCTTTGGCATTTTCTTGGGTGCAGGTTCGAATGCTTATTGTCACATTTTTGTAAATTTTTTTTCCGTTTTTGTAAAATTCATTTTGAAAACAAAAAAAATATGATGAATAAAATTCTTCCTCAAATCTTGGAAGATTCAGCGTATAACATTAATGAGAATTGAGAATCATATAATGGATAAATTATAGGGAAAACAAATCTTTAGGCAATCTTAAGGCACCAATTAATTGATTCTTATCTCTATAAATAAAGTGGAAGCTTAATTGTCGTAATAACAAATACACATCTCCTCTTTTCTACTCTACATCTACGCAGAGTAATGCTCCAATGCCCACCGTGGACATGCTTAATGTGCCCACGGATGACGTGGCATTGGAATATATTAGGAAGTTAATAAAAACTCTACCAAAAATAATTAAATTCTACTATAAAAAACTAAACCCTAACATACAAAACTAAACCCTAAACGGAAAAATTACAGACGTGACACTGCCACATCACCGGTGGACATTAGTGTGTCCACCGTTGGTAGGAGAGCATTTCTACTTCTACGCATTATGCACAGTCTCTTTTATATTGCAACAAAAATGGCTGTTCTCGTCTTTTATACTGTGGGCTTTTGGCATATTGCATAATTACAAGTTTTACTCGTTAATTGCCGAGGTTTTTGACTATTGCAAATTAGGTTCTATCATTCTATTTTAATTATTGCTTTATCTTTTTATTCTTTTAGTTGATATTTGTTGGGTACAATCAGCAAGTTTCACATCGGAATAGATATACCTGAATATAAAATGGAGCAACCACCACATAGTAGAGGCCTTTCGGGATGGGGCCCAAAGCGAACAATATCATACTAATGTGGTTCGACTGTGGTGCTCGTAGCCCCTAACAATATTTGAATCATTTGTGATCTTTATTTTGTGCATTTACGTATTTGTGATATTAATTTTTGTGTTTAGTTGAATCATTTTGATAAAATCATGTCTAATAGAAAGTATGAAAGTGGTTATGGGAAATTAAAGAAAAAAAGAAGAATTAAGAGACTATGTTGGAACATATTGATTATAAATATTTAATAAGTAAGTTTGCGGCGAAAAAAGCAAGAAAAATGAGATGAATTTTAGCACAATGCATTAGTTATATTCATATATGGGGAAAAAATTATAATGAATATATCGTTTTCTATAGTTTTTCGCCTCATGCCCCAATATTAGACCGCCTGTATTACATATACAAACTAGTTAATAATAAAACTAAGGGTTGAGGCCTATGCCTTCTTCCCCAAGATCGACACGCACACTCCTATATTTCTTCTGGAAAATGCACCTTAGGCACCGAGGAACTGCATTAACTATGAGTGGAACTCCTATATATACTCCATCCTTAATTACAAAAGACACATTAACTATGAGTGGAACTGCATTCGAGGCACACAACAATATATGCGCAAGAAGAAATGTTGTATGTTTAATCTTGTGCAGTTTGATTCCTTGTTATATGTTTTATGTTTTTTTTTAATCAATAATTTATTTTTAATTATAAGACCACGTTCATTTGAGTTTTTAATCTATTAAAATTTATCATTAATGGTATTTTTTTTTAAATAATGTACAATAATTACATCTATGCTTAAAAATAATAGATATTGGTGTTATTCATCATGCACTCACAGATATAATCAATTGATTATATTTTATGCATGCTCAAAAATATTAGATGGAATTTGTATAGAAAAAGATAATATTTCTTGATTAAAATTGTAAGGGGAGTAAGAACTATTAATGATTGTAAGAGCACACTATTATGCATGCACTCGATGCAAAGTAAGTTTTGTCTCTCTGATACTCACTACATTCTACAAATATTCAGTCCGATTTACTAAATTGAGCCGCTTATAAATTTAGTCTCATTTTTAAAATAAAAACTAACAAATCCACTGCTCAAAACAAATCTCGTCAATATGCTACTCCTTTTGTCCCCTAAATCCATGCCTCGATTTAAATTTAGTTAACTAACTTGTATTGTTTATTGTGAGTAAGATTGAATGCCATGAGTGATAAAGTTAGTAAATATACAGTATAATAAAAAGATATTATTGTACTGGATTTACTTCCACAAATGTAAAGTGCATAAATTTGGGGTAAGTTCTATGGTGCACTTAAGTGTAGTGCACCAAGTATATAGGCAAAACGCTAAATTAATGTGGGCAATCATTTTTTTCAACAAATTTTATATAGGCAAAGTAATTTTTACATACATTTATACTTGATGAATTGAATTATTTCATAAAAATATAAATATATATATGCATAGTATAAGTTTTGCGATAATACTTATTATTTTAACTATTCAACTTTTAACAAAAATTGAATAACAATAATTTTTAAATTCACATAAATATATTTATGTTTTTTTGAGATAATTCAATCCATCAAGTATAAATGTATGTAAAAATTAATTTGCCTATATAAAATTTGTTGAAAAAAATAGTTGCCTACATTAATTTGATTTTTTGCCTTATATACTTGGTGCACTACACTTAACTGCACCATAGAACTTACCGGTTAAGTAGCAAATACAACCATATGGTAGACACCCCTATCGCATATATACAACCTATTGTAAGATTTTGTGCAAATACCCCTTAACATCACAAAATGAGTGCAATTAGACCCTTAAACTTGTTAAATGTTTTTATTTTATTTTTTTATATTTTTTTTGAAACATAAAATAAAAAATATTCATAAAATAAAATTAAAAAATAAAATATTAATCTAGCAAAATAAAAACACATAATATAATATTTGTTGGTCCCGGAAAGAGTTCATTGGTGTATGGGGGGGGGAATACATCAATTTCTAACAGTTTTGCGTTTTGTGCAATCTGGCAAACATGATCTAACTAAGGTGAACTGAGTCAGGTAGTTTGATCAGAGTGTGAGTTCAGTTTATCCAACTCAGACTGTGAACAACTGAGTTTGTTAAACTGAACTGGAAAGCGGAAGTTGGTGGCTAGTGTTGGAAAACTTTTGAGAAAATTCTTTTAGCTTATACTAACAGATTGTGATATGTATACAGATTGATATGCTTGTTAGTATGACAGTTTAAGAATAGATAAGCTGTAAAGAGAGAATAAAGAGAGAGAGATTGAGATACGAGAGTTTATCGTGGTTCGGAGATAACCCTCCTACATCCACGTCAGATCTTGCAATCTGAAATTCCTTACTTTGGATTTCCTTCTCTCTTCTTTATACTGGTTGAGAACCAGTCTTAATCTTCGTTAGTTCCTTGATGAAAACCAAGCATGAGTTACGGGTTGTGACCCTTACAACCTTTCTTTACAACTTACAATAAAGTGTAAACTTAACCGCTAAACTCTTCCTTGTTGCAGAGTTTGACTGTGCTCAATAATGGTGAAGTTACAACTCTTCTATCTACTAAAATATATCTAATCAGAATATGTAAAGAGAGTTTGAGTGAGTAAACTAGACAACAATAAACGTCTAGTACTCAGATTCCAGAATGAGAAATCTCGTTATAAACACTTGGGAAACTCGTCTAATTTCAAGTGTTGAATGATTTGAGCTTGAGAGATTTCTTCAACGATTTGGCTTGAAAGCTTGTAGTTTTTCGTGTTTAATTCTGGAATGGAAGAAGATATATAGGCTTCATTTAAAATAGAGCCGTTGGTTGTGTCAGAACGGCACTCTGACACATTGTAGCTTCTTCCCGTTGAGGCAGTTTAGTTTACTCATAGAGATCAAGTAAACTGATCAGATCAACCTATGTAAGCAGGTTGATGCTTCCTCTTCGATCTGGAGTCTTCAACAAGCTTCCTTCAATCTGCAAGTCTTGAACTCTTCAAGGCAAGTGCTAAACTCCTTCAATCTAGTTAACTAAGATCTACCTAATCAGATTATCAAACTGAGCTATACATGACAGTTTGATCTAGCAACCTAACTCTAGAAAAGAGTAAAAACAATCTCAGTGTGGTTTCGATAAACATCATCAAAACTCATAAATTGAGTAGGATTCCCAAAAAATTATCCCTTTTTGATGATGTCGAAACCCAACACTTTACAATGTTGTTCCTAAATAAAAATATAGACAGTTCAGTTCATTAGGAATCATAAAGGTAAATCAACAAATGGAGTTGTATTTAGTAGCAACTTGGACAAAGAGAAATTGTCATCAAAGCTTTAATTAAGATAGTACTTCATTAGATAATTTACAGCTTACAAAGAAATTGAACTGAACATTTTACAAGTAAGCTATACTACACAGTTACATTGCTAACACCTTATGCAATGTTATCTATCTTCCCCCTAAACAAGATCTTCCCCCTTAACAATAGATTGGCTTCAGTTTCTTGCGGTTCTTAGGGTTGTCTTTCTTGTTACAGAGATCCTGGATTATCTCTTCCAGGATCTTCATTTCCGTATCATGCTTCCTCTATTTGGAAGACTCTTCACCTTCCTCTGAGCTCTTCTTCTTCTTCGCCACTATATTGCCATCTTCCCCTTTTTGATATTATCAAAATGGGTTTGGATGAACTTCCAGAGCTTGGCATTCTCAGCTTGAAGAATTTCAACCTGGCAATCCATGTAATCCTCGCAGTGAATTTCGAGAGCAGCCACATCCGACGTCTGGGCAAGGCCATACTCGAAAAAGATTGAGGGTGCGCAGGTCTCCATGGTCTCCACTACGGTAGTCTTGGTGAGAGAAGAGACTTCATCGTGCAGCTCCTTGAGGCATTGGTCGAATTTTACATTTAAGCTTTTAAGATCATCGATGAGGATAGAGTCTACCTTATCGATTTTCTCATTGACCAGCTTCTTGTTGGGGTTGTTGTATATAGCTAAAGCAAAAATGTGTTTTAGTATATATGACATGTATTCCACTGGTAACAATCACCTATCTGAATAAATATATTAATAAGAATAAGCCCTATATCTCATGTTTTAGAACACGTGGACGGCTCGGGTGTCAGGGAGATCACGCAGCGTTCGACAATAATTATGAGATATAAACAGTGTCACAGTCGAGATAACTTGGGAAAACTATCGGTTTAGACTGCAACATAACGGTAGTGGCGGGTCTCAGTCGCTAGTTATGTTGGTACGGTGGAACGTATTGACAGGATCGAGTGAGATAAGGTTCTTCTGATACTGACCCTAGCAATAGGTGAAGAACTAGAGATCTCGGGATTTAGAGATATGATCTTAATCTCGATATGCTATTAGAGATATATGTGTTGTTCACTGTTACTTTGACTTGTATAGCTAAGGGTCTATCGCAGCATCCCTGATGACTTGCATCTTGGGTAACATGAGGGCACATAGTATGTCTAATTAGTTATATCGAGACACCGTGTCCGTATTAGGTTGAGAGATATCCCCTCAGGGAGTTCACAAGGTTTATTATACCAAGTCATGCATGCTGATTAAGTTCAGGTATAATAATAAGGGGTGAACGGGTACTACTTGAGGAGAATAAGATATTAATTAATTATGAGCAGTCAGAGGAGCTCTAATTAATTAATGGATATCGGAGTCATTAAACACGGGGATAGCTCTAAATAAAGTATCAGCCCCAATCTACAAATTGGGACAGAGCGGTGATTCAGTTGTGATTCTTTAGTGGAATGCATCACAACTCTAATGAAATTAATGTTCTGGGTTGATCATGGTTATTTCATTAGGTAAGGCTAAACTCTGTCTGGTACATAGATCCCTGGGGTGGCCCAAGAGCTCTTCAGGAAAGGAATTCAAGGTATTATTGAGGGATATCAGTTTTGGACTAAAAAGAGGCATTATGGGCTTGAGCCCATTAATGTGGCGCCTACTGTAGTGTAGGGGACGCCAGTTTCCTCTTTTAGTGTCCATCTGATCTCAATAATTGTACTCTGGTTAATTATATAATTATGGAATAAATTAATATCTAATTAATTAAGATTTATTCTTAATTAAGGAATTAGATAATTAATTTAATAATTATATATTATTTTCCTTATAATAATTATGATTAATTCTAATTATATTTAATTAGAATTTGTTCCAGTAATTATTAACTAAACCGGGCTTTAATTAATTAAAGCCCGTGACTTAGTGGACAAGGAATAGGGGCGGCACTTCTCCTTATAAATAAGGAGGAGGAGATTCTCAAAACCTAAGTTTTGAGTGAGGAGAATCGGCGCCTATCATCAGCAGAGGGAGAGTTCCTGGTTCCAAAGTTCCTAGACGCCCACACAGTCGAAGAACTTCGAGGAAAGGGATCACACCTCAGTAATCTAGACCTGTAGATTACTCCGTCGGCACAGATCTGAGGTATAATATTCTGAACTCGATTATATGATTTAGTTGCATTTAAATTATCACATCCAATTCGAAGATCCTGTGGGAAAAAGGAATGCTTTCAAGTAGCAGTTCAAACACTTCTGCCTTTGAATATATGCCAGCTTGAACTGATTGAACTTCCGCGACATTGCTCTCAGTTCGGCTTTGACGAAGGCCATGATCCGTTCTTCAGTTCCAGTCGGATCTTGAGCTGAGGAGGTAGAGAGAGCAGCAACAGATGGTCCTTCCTCCAATTTGACAGAGGTAAGAGGAGGGGAAGCAGATTGACTGGCTTCCAGCTTGACAGCCAGGGGAGGAGAGACAGATGGTACATGAGAGTTTAAGGGAGAGGGAACTGCAAATCGGGTCTGAGAGCTCTGCAAGCGAGTTACTCTATTGAACCCAGATGGGATCGCCATGGTAGTGGCTTGCCTCTTTCCCTTCCCTTTGGATTGAGGAGCGGGAGATGGCTCGATTCCAACTGCGGTAGAGACAGTGGGCTGGACAGCCTTGGTGGCCTGCATCCTCAACAATAGCTTCTTGGTGGGAGCGTCGGCTTTCTTGATCATGTGCGGGAGCACGCCGATCTGCATTTCCAGTTGCTTTTTAGAATGGGGCACTAGCTGGTCCTCAGAGATTGTGACTACATCGGACCACACGTGGTCTGGTAGATGGTTAAGCAGCATGAAGCTGATCTTCGTGCCATGGTGTAGAAGATGCTTTGCTACGATCTCCATGACCCGGTCTCTATCTCTAACCCGGATAATCAGCTTGGCTTTTTTAATCAACAGATTGACTAGCAATCTGGCCCAGTTGAATCTAGCTGCTTTATCACAGCCGCCATTATCCCTAACTTGGGTAGAGAGACATATTCGTTGGAACCTGCATAGGACAAGAAAACACTATGCACAAACCCAAAGAGAATCCGATACTCCGACTTCAACAGGTGTCGGTTGAAGGTCATCAGATTGTATTCCTTTGCCGGTTTGTCCAGTTCTTGCTGGTAGACTTCTTGTATGGCGGAGAGAGCAATTTCTTCGACTGTGCAAATGCTTCCTGCATCTGCAAGATTGTATGCTTGCAACACCAAGGGAAGTACCGGTAGGGTTTGGACCGGTTCCCCTTTGGCTATGAGGCGAAACGTCGCTGAAGCTGCATCTGCACCAATTGTTACGAAAGAATAGTAGAGTTAGGCGACGTTCCTCCAGAGAAAATGAGAGGGCCTCGCGGAGATGATGTTGAATAATCCGTTACATTGGGAGATGGATTTGAACATCGGATTGAGGCCTTCATAACCATAGTTGTCAAGAATGGCAATCTTCTCGGAGAAGATTTCCGGCATGATTTTCTCGACTTGTTGTGTGAACGATAATTCTGCAGCCATTAAAATGAGTGAGATTTGTTGAGAGATTTGAGAATATGCAAGAATTTAGAAAATCATACAAGTGTAGAATGAATTCTACAAGCACAACACTGAGTATATATATATATAGGTGATTTCGTCTCAACGGTCAAGATTGATTCATCAAATCTTGAACTGTTAAGATTGTGCGTGCGTATGTGACGTGCAATCGTGGGCGGAAACATAGGCACGTGGACTGCGAGTGGGAAGGCAAGTGGATTACACACAGATCACCATTCCACCGAACAGTCAGACAAATGACATAAATCCCTCGATTTACGCATATTTTTTTATATTCTCAATAAAGATCTAATAAAATCTTCAAATGTGTCAGATGATAATGATGATTAAATATGGCACATTGCGTAAAAAAAAAATAGTCTATGGAGATTGATACGACATCTCCAGTTCCCCCTTTGATAGATTGGGTTATTTATCCATCAACAAATTGAGAGAATTGTTACAGAAATATATATAAGATAACATTTAATTAGAATGAAAACTGATATTCCTTGAATGTCTTCGTGATGCTACCTTGAAGAAACTTTTGTGATTTCAAACTCCACACCGTAATCCTGCAAAACAGAACCGGAGGAGTGGGGAGGTTCCCTCCGGGAAGACACTCCGACGCTCAAGTCAGTACTTGTTCGAGAAAAAAGTGAAGATCCACTTCAGCAAAGCTTGCAGCGGAGGTAAAGTATCCAGTAAGAGCGTACCTTTTCTTGGTGAAGAAGATCAAATATTTATAGTAGGATAGAAGGCGAGGGTAGAAGGGTAATTACCTCTAATCTATGGGGTTAACTTAGTCTTTTCAGGGGAGACAAGTCAGTTAGACAGAATATTTTAGTTATGATTAATGGTCCCCACAATCATGTTTTTTCTATGCTTCATACGAGGATCTGGGTTAAAGGAATGAGGGTGGCGGAAGGTGATCTGCACCTGTTATATTCAGATCACTGACGGAGGGTGTTCTGTAACTGTTATGCTCAGATCACTGATAGACCTGATCCGCGGGATCTGGCGGAAATATGGCATCTGTTCGGGTATCACTCTTGCGTTCCAGATACCTACCGGGAGCTAACAGATTACTCCCTATCAGCTACTCCCCCCCCAGGTCCTTGGAACGGCTTCTGAAAGTTCCAAGTTCTGGTTGGCTTCTTCAATACGCTAAAAAAGGGAATGGAGCTTTCTTATCAACTGACGTCTGACTCACCTTACTCGAGGTGTAATGATGGCTTTGCCTTGGGGAGTTGCAATGTCTCGCATCCTTAACCCTTGATTTTATTCGGCTCCATTTGAACCGTCTATTCTTCCTGCTATTTCCTTCGCTATAAATACAGAAGATCCTCCTCATTATCCGGCCATCTTCTCTGACGGGAAAGGAGATTAAGTTTTGCAGCCATGGATGTTCCTCTCTGATAATCAGTAGAGTAATGTCATTCTTTTGAGCAATCCTTCTTATTAAGAGGTATTGTGATGATAGAAATGCTATATTTTAACAGAGGCTGTGTTCCTTTTTTCGGGCCTGTGATGATCCTTTCTTGTTGATCTTCATTCTTCTTGAATAAACAAGTGAAATTTCTGAGGCTTCTTTTTCTTTCTCCTTCCTCTTTATATTATTTATTATATATTTTTTTTATTTTTTTTTGGAATGTCAGAGTGACATCTGATATATTTTATATATCTATATTTCCAGAGGCCTTATTGGAGTGATTTGCTTCTGTTAAAGACTTCTTATATATCATGTTTTTATTCTTGCATATCCGGGTGACATTTGATATTCCTTGTTTTCGCAGAAGTATGGCGAGAGTGAAATCTCGTGCTTACTTCTGTCGATAAATCCTTAAATCGATTTTTTTTTTTTAAAGCATTATACATGTAAGCTTCATTCCTGTACGGGGACATGCATATACATATGCATTTAATTTCTGAGCTTACACCTGTTTTGGAGTTACTGCATATATATTGCTTATTTTAAAATGTTTGCCTCGGCAGAATTGCCTTGTAGATCCCTGGTGATGGGACATAAATTATCTTACTGATTTCAGCAGAGGGATCTGCGATCCTCTAGCCTCATGCTGTCAGGTCCGTGATATGCAGATCTCTTTTTTGAAGTATTTGCAGTTTTCAAGTTCTGCATCATCAGATCTCATGATATACAAATCCTCTTTTGGGGATCTGTGGTTTACAAGTTACCCGGCATCAGATCTGGTGATACTCAGATCCTCTCGTGCCGGATCTGTGATTTGTAAGGTCCATGTTTCCAAGTTCTATTACATACAGGTCCTCTCGTGAAGGTTCCGTGATTTACAGGGCCCGTGTTTCCAGGTCTTATTACCTGCATATCCTCTCGTGAGGGTTCTGTGATTCACAGGACCCGTGTTTCCAGGTCCCGCTACTTACAGATCCTTTCTTGAGAGATCCGTACCCTTGTCAAAGCGTATATCATACGCTTCACGGTTTCCTAGGGTCACTTCCCTTTTCCTTTATCGGGACCCAAAATCGCCGCCACTTCTCACCATCATAACTTCCCCGCCCACGTCTCATTAACGATTGAACGTGCTCTTTAACTGCAGGTAGTGGGTGGTTTTTTTTTTCTTTAACTCCCTTCATTTAAAAGAGATATATAAGAGAGCTAGAGAGAGAGACCAACACTTAGAGATTTTTCGCCATATTTTTTTTTTCTTGAGAAGCTTTCCCTGTGCTTCTCGCCTTTCTTCCTTCTCTCTTTTTGTCGCAGCCAATCCTTCTCCCCAGCAAACAGGTACCTTCCCTCTTCTTTATTTCTCCCTCTTTCTTTATTTGCATTAGTTTATTTCTTAGTTTTCTTCTACATTTAAGCGACAAAAAAGAATGGTCTTTTCTTCTAGGCAAGGTACCCAGGGTAAGGGTAAAAAGAAAGTAGTCGAGGGTGCAGAGGAAAAAGAGGGCAGAGCTGCCACGCAGCCACCTCTCCCTTTTATTGAGTATGAGTCTTCCACCGTCACTTCCTTAGAATTAGGTTTAATTCTAAGTAGGTTAGGTAATACTAAGGACTTTACTGTAGACATTCCGGAACCTAGCAAACGCCCTTTACTTCCTCAAGCCCATCATAAAATTTTCTGGCTTCGTCAATTAGAGGTAGGTTTACGATTTCCTCTTCCTCCTTTTTTGTCTAGTTTAGCGACAATATATAATATTCCTTTGAACAAATTAAACCCTGCTTCTTTTCGTAGGGCTATTTTCTTCTTTATAGCAACCACGTTGTATGGCGTGGAAGATCCTGTGTCTTTATCTTTTAGAACTCACGAATTGAAACATCGCGGGTATCATTTATATTTCTCTCCTATCGGATGGTTTCACAAATTTTATGGCCAGTATGAGTCTGTAGATAGGAAATGGCATCCCTAGTATTTAATTATAGGTGCTCCCTCCCCCAATTCCTGGAATATTCCCAATATACCTCTGTATGCCGAGCCTAAGACAGATAAACCTTCTTTTGAGAAGATCACTTTGTTTGCCTGGGAAAAGAATATCCTCCATGACCTGCTTAGAGAGTACCCAGCGGGTCATGGGATGTTAAAGCCACTTCTTCTCAGTGAAGAGGTGTTGTCCTTTTTTGGTTTGAGGCCTGGGACTCCTTGGAATCCCACTATGGGTAAATACTTCTTATTTTGAATTCGAGTGCTTTTATGCGTGTGACTTGAATTTAGTCGTGTTTCTAATTTATGGATGCTTTGTTTTTTTAGATATGTCGGCCAGATCTGTTCTCCAGGAGAAGGCTAGGAAACAATTTGAGGAGCGAATGACTGCTATGGCTGCAGCCTATGAACAAGCTCATCCAGTTTCTGCATCTGCAGCAGCTCCTTCTTCAGCTCTCATTTTAGTTTCCACAGCTACAACAGAAGTCGTGATAGATCCGAGGGCTTCTGTGCCATGTCCTCCTCCTATCTCACAGACCTCCCCTTCCGTAGTGCCTACAGGTCCCTTACAAGGATCTAGGGCCGCTGCTCTAGTTCGGGGATCTGCATCTCGGGCCAGGGGAAAGTCCGCCTTGCCCGGTGTGGTTATAAGGGATGCATCTGCTCCTCGAGCTGTCATATCTTCCTCAACACGTCCTCCCCATCCCTTGGCTGCTGGGGTGGATCGTGGTCTCTCTACCTGGTCTGAAGGGGTAGCTCCTCCTTCAGATGAAGACCTGGATTTTCAGGCTTCTGAAGGATTTTTATCGGACCTTTTTTCTACTGCTGTAGTACCAGCTTCAACCAAGCCTAATAAATCTTCTGTTCCACATAAGAGACCTTCAGATTCTTCTTCTTCCACGGACCCGAAGAGAAATAAGATTTCTGCCACCAGCGATGATCAGAGAGTGGGCATGCCAATCTCTAACGTTTTGGCACCCACTCCCTTCTCTGCGGAGCCATCTGCCCTAGGGCATCCGAGGTACTCCAGTACCTTGGCCAGGTATGATACTGCCAATCCTTATACGGTGGCTAAGCCACCAGAACCAGCCATGGTGGAAAGCCCTGCTTCCGAAGCCACTAGCTATGCTTCATGCTTTGCGCATGAAGGGTCTGGATGTCCCCACTGCCTCCTATAACGTTCCTGGAGTTAGTGTAAGCTTCCCTGGCACAGTTCGGGGCATCGATGGAGGTACTGCCTCCAATGTTTTAGACAGCATCCCCCGTGCTGAAGATTGGAGGCATCTGAACAGATTGACTTTTGTAGAGCTTGTCCGACAAGCCTCTGTTCACGAGATTAAGGTATTAAAAAGAGTTTTAATTTCAAAGATGTTCTTTTGTGTGCTCATATATTATTTATTTACTTATTATTATTATTGTGTTCAGGCCGTAACCTTCAGATCCATGCTCTCTCTTCGAGCATTAGCCTATGACCCCATGAAGGGGGATATGTCAGGCATACATTCCTCCAATGAGCATCTACAGGCGGAGGTGATGCGGTTGAGGACGGCTCGTAGCGAAGAGCATGCGGCCGAAGTTAAGGCTTTAAATGACCGAGCGCACATCTAGAGCGGGAGCTGGCAGAACTGAAGCAGCGGGAGACAGAGCGGGAGAGGCTTGCCCAAGAACGGGAACTTTATTTTCAACAGCTAGAGAGAGATTTGGCTGATCAAAAGGCTCGTGCTGAAGATCTCCAAAGATCTTGTGATAAGGCCAAGGCGGATCTGGCTCAGGCATCTGAGAGTCATAAAGATACTTTGGAGCGAGCTTGTGACAACACAACCAAGAAGGGTACTGAAGCAGGCCTGCAAAAGGGGCTCGTTACTGGGTCCGCGGTAAGGGCACACCGTTGCAGATCTTACCTGCTGATGACGCCCTACGGTCAGGCTTTCCTCCAAGCCTTGGTACGGGATCTCCCAGAAGATTTCCTTCATTCAGAGGACTTTTGGGAGAGGATGAGTGTTCCCTTAGCTTTCTGGGTTGGGGCGATTACAGAAGAGGCTCTTACTCAACTGGGCTTAAGAGACAGGATGAAAGATCTGGATATTGATAAGATCCTGGACCTACTGGAGAAAGAAACCCCAACTCTGGAACTGGATCCCCATTTTAACGCCTGCAACCCTTGGTATATGCGGGGTTTGAGATCTGCAGCCGAGATACTATATAGGCCTGAGGAACACGAAAATATTATGCCCGCTTGGGAAGAGATTCCCTTCTATCTTCTCCCTCCTCAGGCTGGGATGTATGGGCTCCTGGAGGAGGCCTTCAAAATGGTAAGTATTTGTAAAAAATATTATGATAAAACTTTGTTTTATTGTTTGTGGGCTGCGAGCCTTCATCCACTTTGTCCTTCTCATGGACTTCTTTTTATTACAGGCGATGGGTAAGGAATCTCCTCTTCCCTGTCTCACCTCCTCCGATGATTTAAAAATTCTAACTTATACGCCCATCTTTTGCAGACAGGAGATTCCTTGCAAGAGATCAAGGCTATACAGGCGTCGGAGGAAGCGTCTTTTCTTCGGTCCCAGCGCGGGATCACATTAAATGGGCTCTTGAACAGCAGCGTAACCTTAGAGCTCGGTGGGACCTCTAGGGAATCAGACCCAGATCTTCAGCTCCGCTCCCCAGCTCAAGTTCCTCCGATGGATCAGATGACGGCCCAGATGTCTAGCCCAATGATGGCTCAGGAGACGACCCAGACGTCAAGCCAGACGGCGGACCAGGTGACGCCCCCGGTGTCAAGCCAGCTGATGGACCAGGTGCCAGACTAGCAGAGTTCATCCCCCTTTTCCTCACAGCCCCAGCCTCCCCCTCACCCATCAGATCCCGCAGATCACCTCTCTTCAGACCCGGCGGTCGAGGCTCCTGCTCGGGAAGATTTTTTAGGGGTAGAGGAAGGAGTCAATCTTCTCGAGGAAATTATGACAGGCACTTTCGCGGGCACAACAGGGACAACCACTTCTTCAATCGAGGTTCCTCCTCAGGTCGTCGACTCATCAGGTATTTTGACACCTGGCGTCGACCCGGATCTGCACAAGCAAACTCCAGATGGCGAGGATAAGTTACAAGAGTAGGCCCTCTTTTTATCTCAATGATGCAGACGTGCCATGTCAGTGGGATTGGCTCCACTAGTACTCTTTTTTCCTTTTTTATCGTGTATAATTTCTATGGATTACGTACGATGTTTGGTTGCTACATGCCTTTTTATTTCATTTTTCCATATTTTATTTCCTTTTGAAAAATATTTTTGAAAATTTTGAATCAATATTCGTAAATAGATACTTGCTCTAGGAGTAAATGGATAGTAGGGGGTATACCCCTACTCCCTCCCCCAAGTGAATTATAATAATACGAATGAATTATAATTCATTTCTTAAAGGCAATAAAAAGAGGAAATTCTATTCATGAATCTTCAACCATAACAGATAATGGGTTGGTTTTTGCATACCTTCCCTTTTTTTCAAATTTACCACACTATTGTAATGCCTTAAACGTAATACTTCTTCAGATTGTTGATATTCTAGGGTCTGGGCAGGTCCCTTCCTTCTGCATCTCTGAGTTCATATGCTCCTCCTCTGAGTGCTTTAGTGATGACGTATGGTCCTTCCCAGTTAGGGTCCAGTTTTCCCGTTGGTTTGAGGGCATCTGCCCTTTTTAGCACCAGATCCCCCTTTTCAAATCGCCGCACTTGGACTTTCTTGTTATAGACATTCCGCATCTGTTGCTTGTATCGTTCAGCTCTGTTTTGGGCTTCTGCTCTACGCTCTTTAATCAGATCCAGATTCTCCCTGAGCAACCCCAGGTTCTGGTATTCATCATAGTTTAAGATTCGATGTGATTTTGCTTCTACTTCTGCTGGCACCACAGCCGTCGATCCATATACTAGGTTGAAGGGGGACTCTCCTGTGGCGGTTCTGGGGCTAGTGCGGTAAGACCATAGCACTGAGTCTAGCTCATCTGCCCAGTTCCCCTTAGCTTTTCCCAATCTGGCTTTAATACCAGATACGATAGTTCTATTTGTAACTTCAACCTGCCCGTTGGCTTGCGGGTGGGCTACTGCCACGAAGCGCTGCTGGATTCCCATTTCCTGACACCATGCTTGCACTAATGAGCCTGTGAATTGGGTTCCGTTATCGGAGATCAGAACCCTAGGAACACCAAAGCGGCAGCATATGTTTTTCCAGATGAATTTCTTCATGGCTTGCTCCGTGATCTTGACTACAGCTTCGGCCTCTACCCATTTAGAGAAGTAGTCAATGGCGACGATCAAGAAAACCCTTCCTCCAGGGGCTGTAGGGAACTTTCTCACAATATCAATCCCCCACTTATCAAAGGGGTAAGGGGAAGACATGATTCCCATTTCCTCTGCAGGTCTATGAATCAATCTGCCATTTTTTTGGCAATGCTCACATTTTTTCACCAATTCTTTGGCATCTTTTTCAATGTTGGGCCCAAAGAAACCGGCCCTTAGGACCTTCCTTGTCAGATCCTTGAATCCTGTATAGGCGCCCGCGGCACCTTCGTGTATCTCTCTCAATAAGTATTCCCCTTCTGGCTCAGACAAACATCTGAGGTATGGATGCGTGAAGGATCTCCTGTACAGGAACCCTTCGAGCAAGAAGAATTTGGCTATGATCATCTTTTTACGCCGATCAATGCTGGTTTCATCTTGTTCCTCGGCTTTCAGGACCTGGATGATAGGTGCTCTCCGGTCTTTAATTTCTTGTATTGCACTAACTTCTGTTAGGCCAGATCTGGCGTCCGCTTGTAGTACAGTTAGATCTCCATCCCAGGTGCCTTCAATGGCACTTGCGATCCTGGCGAGTTTATCTGCCTCTTCATTCTTTTCCCTGGGGATCTGGATAATCTTTGCTTTCGAGAATTTGGCCAGCAAAGCTTCGGCCACAAAAGCATAGGTTATCATCCTTTCTTCTTTCCTCTCGCATATTCCTAATAACTGATGCGTCACCAGTTGGGAATCAGAGTAGATTTCCACTCTCTTAGCATCCATGCTCAATAAGATATGCAGGGATCTGATAAGGCCTTCATATTCAGCTTCATTATTTGATGCCACAAAATTGAATTTGATGGCGAACCGATGTTTTTTGTTGTCGGGATCTATGATGTATATTCCAGCTCCAAATCCCTCTTTGGTAACAGATCCATCCACATAGGTTCTCCACACCTTTCCTTCTATCTCATCACCTCGAGTTGTTTCTTGCACAAAATCAGCTAAGGCCTAGGCCTTTATAGTGGTTCTGGGCTCAAATTCTGCATCATATTCACTGAGCTCAATAGCCCACTTCACCATTCGCCCCGATAGGTCTGGTTTTCCCAATACCTGCTTGAGCGGGATATTGGTTCTCACTACGACCTTATGGGATAAGAAGTAGGGTCGTAACCTTCAAGCGGTGACCATCACTACCAATGCAGCCTTTTCTATGTCGGCATATCTTGTTTCTAGTCCCTGAATCATTTTACTTACGTAGTAAATTAGGATCTGGGAAGATCCATCTTCCTTAATAAGCACCGAACTCAATGATTCCTCTCCTACTGCAAAATAGAGATACAAGATCTCTTTTGGTGCTGGTTTTGTGAGTAATGGGAGAGAGACCAGATGCTTTTTGAGCTCCTCAAAAGCGTCTTGGCACTGTTGGGTCCATTCGAACTGGCTACCTTTCCTTAACACCTTAAAGAAAGGCAGACTTTTATCAGCAGATCTGGAAATGAACCGGCTTAATGCTGTGATTCTACCATTGAGTTTCTGTATTTCCTTGATGTTCCTGGGAGGAACCATCTCCAATACAGCCTGTACTTTGGCTTGATTCACCTCGATTCCCCTAGGAGTTACCACGTATCCCAAGAATTTCCCCGACTGCACCCCGAAGGCACATTTGGCAGGATTCAGTTTTAAATGATAAAATCGAGCCACAACAAAGGCTTCCTCCAGATCCTTGATATGATCTTCAGCTTTCAAGCTTTTTACTAGTATGTCATCGACATAAATCTCCATATTCCTTTCAATTTGTTTTCTAAATATCTTGTCCATCATACGCTGGTATGTGGCTCCAGCGTTTTTTTAAGCCAAAGGGCATGCTTTGGAAACTAAAAGTTCCAACACAGACCCCAAAAGCCGCTTTATTAACATCATCTGGAATCATCTTCACCTGGTGATACCCTTGGTACGCGTCCATCATGGCTAATAGTTCACATCCAGATGTAGAATCCACCATCTAATCGATTTTGGGCAAGGGATAGTGATCTTTAGGACATGCCTTGTTCAGATCCCTGAAGTCTATGCACATTCTCCACGTGCCGGTGTTGCCTTTAGGCACCATAACAGCGTTGGATAGCCATTCTAGAAATTGTACTTCCCGTATGTGTTTGGCCTCCAACAGCTTCTGTATTTCTTCTTTGATGACCTGGTCTTTTTCTGCTCCGAATTGCCGAAGCTTCTGCTTCACCGGCTTGACCTGTGGGTCCACGTTAAGACTATGTAAGGTGACATCTGGGTCTATCCCTACTAAATCAGATTATGAGAACGCGAAAACATCCACATTCTTCCGGAGGCATGCTATTAATGCTTTGGCTATCGCATCTGACATCTGTGTCCCAATGCGCGTAGTAAATCCCATTTTATTGGGCTTTAACTCTACCAGCAACAACTCCTCAGCCAGTTGAATTTGGGAATTGTTTTCTATCATAAGATCTGCAGCCTTTATCCTTTTCTCTTCAGGTCCTGCTACCCATTGAGGATCTCTCAGCTCTTCCCCAAATCTTTTCTTAGCCTCACCGGCTTTCACAGATTGTATATAGCACTTTCGCGATAGGACTTGGTCTCCCGCAACAGATCCCACCCGGTTGCCCACCGGGAATTTCATTATCAGATGATAGGTTGACACCACCGCTTGGAAAATTACTAAGAGTTGTTCTTCCCAGTATTACGTTATAAGTTGATTTTTGCTTAACTACCAAGAAGGTAGTTGGTCTAGAGATCTGCAAATCTCCATCTCCCAGAGTCAACATAAGCTCTATTGAGCCCAATGACATGACTAAGCCTCCTGCAAAACCATGTAGTGCTGTGGCAACCCCATCTAGTGGTTTGTGTAGATCTATTTGCATAAAGCAATCTTCGAAGATTACATTCACCCCAGCTCATGTATCTACGAATACTGTTTTTACTTCATACCTTTTAATCCCCGCTGCAATAACCAAGACATCTTCATGGGGATGAATCAGGGATCTATCATCTTCGATTCCGAAAGATATTTCAGGATGAGGTACTCCTCCTTCGATTTTCATCATGTCATGTTTTTCCAGCATCTGGATTTCTTTGTGATGCGCTTTGTGGCTTCTGTTGGAGTCCCCTCCCGTGGGTCCTCCTTAAATCATGGAAATTACGCCTTTATTGGCTGAAACTTCTGTTGATGTTTCTTTTCCCGGGAGTCTGTCCCTTTCATCTTTACGCCTTTTGGGTTGGCCAGATTCCTTTTTGACATAGTCTAATAGTTGGCCCTCTTGGATGAGTTTTTCAATAGCTATTTTAAGATTACGGCACTCATTGGTAGTATGTCCGTATTCATTGTGAAATTTGCAGAACTTATCGGAAGGGGGTCGCCTCGGAGGCTGGTCCCTACCTGGGGGGATCTGCACCCCCGGTTTCTTAATCACCACTTCCAACAAATCAGCTGGGGATCTGGTGAGTGGTGTGAGGGATCGTTGAAATCTTTCATTTCTTTCGGGTTTCCTCCCTTTAGGAGCTCCTCTTTTTCTATCATCAGGCTTCTTATCTTTTTTGAAGGCTACATCTGCCCATTTAGCGTTCATAGCTTTTTCCATGTTTATATATTTCTGTACCCGGGATAAGAGCTCATCAAAGGTTTCAGCGGGTTTCTTCATCAATGAGGCGAAGAAATGTCCTGGCCTCAATCCTTCCACAAAGGAATGTATTTTTAATGTAGCCCCCACACCTGGGATTTCCAGTATTGCCTCATTAAATCTGGTCATATACTCTCTCAGGCTTTCTGTGACCCCTTGTTTGATGGTTGTTAAATACAACGAATTCTTAGTAGATCTTTTAGAGCTCACAAATTGATGTAAGAAGATCTCTCTTAAGTCTTTGAATGAATGGACCGAGTCCCTAGGTAATTGTTGAAACCACTGCTGTGCAGGGCCAGAAAGAGTGGTCAAGAACACCCTACATTTGACTCCCTCAGAATACTGATGCAATAAGCACAAACTCTCAAATTTCATGAGGTGTTCTTCGGGATCTCCCTGCCCCTTGTATTCACAAGAAACTGATTTGAAATTCTTGGGAATAGGGTCAGTTTGAATATCCGCTGAGAAAGGGCTATTCTCATTAACATAGTCAGGACCATATTCAGATCTGCTTTCCCTACCCGTGCGAGCCACAGATGTGCCCATTGTCTCTTCTGTCGGAGGGATAGATTCTTCCACGTTTTCTTTTCAGATGCTTAGTGTGCCTTACGGAGCTCCTCCAGCTCTTTGGCCATGACCTTCATTTGGTCTTGTTGATCTCGTATCTGCTTTTGGAGCATGTCTATAAGAGTCATCTCTTGACCAGTGCCTGTTTCCCGCACCTCATCGTCAGAGGACCCATAATCTGTGAACTGCCCATCATCTTGGATCTTGGGTAGCTTGGTGATGACGTCCTTAAGAACTTTAGGATCTTGCGATCTGGATGCATACTTACTTTTCGCCTTTTCATGATTTCCCCTATTCTCGGGGAATGGGGATGGATTAATGGCATCTGCAATAGTGTTAGCCCCGATGGCAGCTAGTCTCTTTTCCAGGGCTCCTTCCAGAGCTCCATCTATCATCGCTTTCATATGTTGTAACATCAATGTGGAGAAGCCAGATTCTCCTGCATTGCTTCCCTGGGGCATGGGAATAGCCCCGGGATTGGTACTAGAACCAGGGGTAGGATGAGGCGTGTTTGCCTGTACTTCAGCAGATGATCCCATCATTTGGGCTATGCTGGAGTGTTGATCCATTTTTATGGAAAATCTGCAAAGGTATACGCAGAATTTGTTTGATTAGTGCCTAATGTTAGATTAGGCTTCTCCTTTTGTAGGAGGATAGGGAGCTTCAGGTCCACTTGTTGGGACTTTTCCGACCATTTCCCTTAAATAATTATGAGGATTTTTTGTTTAAGCGTGAAGATAGCCTTTTTGTGCATGGATCTTTTGACAGGGCTTACCGTTAGCTTATCTTGCTTTATCGTCAACAAAAATCTCTCAGGTTTTATAACACGTATGTGTAGGTGATGTATTTCTACTCACCGAGAATATTGATTGCGGATTCTCTCCTTTTCTCGAGATTCCCCTGAGATATGAAGGACTTTCTATTACAGCTCTTTGATAGTCTGTTTTTCATAGGAAAAAGAAATACCAACACACATTGTATATGCAGCTTTTTCCTTAAGATTTTTTGTATGAAGATCCATTGAATATGCCTAAACCGATGCCTAGTAGGAAAACGGCGGATATTCAGTGAATAAAATAAGAGAGTTTAAGAGAATTATCTTTACTTTGATTGAATTCCTTTTTCTGGAATCATAATTTGCTTAAATCCTTTTTTCTTGTTTTTTTATCACATATCCTACATAAGGCAGTAGAGAAATTGAAACATTTTCATTCATACTTTGGGCAAATTCCTCATCATAATCAAACAGATAAATTAACGGAGGAAACAACACCATATCAGCTACATTTTTTAAGAAGAACTCTACGCCTTAGTCAAATGTTTCCCATAGACGGCGCCAGTTGATAGATTGGGTTATTTATCCATCAGCAAATTGAGAGAATTGTTACAGAAATATATATAAGAGAACATTTAATTAGAATGAAAACTGATATTCCTTGAATGTCTTCGTGATGCTACCTTGAAGAAACTTTCGTGATTTCAAACTCCACACCATAATCCTGCAAAACAGAACCGGAGGAGTGGGGAGGTTCCCTCTGGGAAGACACTCCGACGCTCAAGTCAGTACTTGTTCGAGAAAAAAGTGAAGATCCGCTTCAGCAAAGCTTGCAGCGGAGGTAAAGTATCCAGTAAGAGCGTACCTTTTCTTGGTGGAGAAAATCAAATATTTATAGTAGGATAGAAGGCGAGGGTAGAAGGGTAATTACCTCTAATCTATGGGGTTAACTTAGTCTTTTCAGGGGAGACAAGTCAGTTAGACAGAATATTTTAGTTATGATTAATGGTCCCCAAAAGTGGTCCCCACAATCACGTTTTTTCTATACTTCATACGAGGATCTGGGTTAAAGGAATGAGGGTGGCGGAAGGTGATCTGCACCTGTTATATTCAGATCACTGACGAAGGGTGTTCTGTAACTGTTATGCTCAGATCACTGATAGACCTGATCCGCGGGATCTGGCGGAAATATGGCATCTGTTCGGGTATCACTCCTGCGTTCCAGATACCTACCGGGAGCTGACAGATTACTCCCTATCACCCATAATCTGAGACACTCAAACTGAGACAAGAACTGTTAGTTTGATGTTGCAGTTTGATATCCAGATATCAAACTGATCTAGCTTCCTTTGTAATGATAAACTGTTGATTTGAAGCAGGTGGTTAGGTCCAATTGTTTGAGAGGCAGATTGGTGATCAATGTGAGAGGTCATACACGTCAAACTATAGTTATGATTAGATCTGACTGGCCTCAATCAAATTGGTGAAGTGACTAGAACTAGGTTCCCAATAATGATCAGGAGTTGTTCCAAAAGATCTGACAGAATGTCAAGATCTAGGTGTATGGATATGCATTAAGAGTCTGAACTGAGAGTGAGCAGTTCAGTGCGGGTGGTTGAGGCTCGACATGTCTGTTGAGATAAGAGAGAGAGTCCTTGTTGAATATTGAGCTCTTCATGCATTCACTGTCAATGATCCAGACTAAAACACCGGCAGCTAGACTTCCATTCTTGTGTCTTCCAATCTGCAATTAGACAGTTTTGACAACCCATCAGAAAATGGGTGCCTTATTAGCAGTTTGTATACCTCCAGATTGGTTCGATTGAGATCTTTTCCTTTTTAATGATATCTTTTTGTAGTATCGAGGAGTAGGCCGATATTGCGTTATCCAGTAGAAGGGGTCCTCACTGTATCCAGACTGGTAGTAGGGTTGGATAATCAGGTTGCTCATAATAACTAAATTGACACCATTGATCTGGGTATCTAATTTGATGTACAAAGCAGTAGTTAGATTGATAAGGCTTTTGATAATATTGTTGTTGAGGATAGTAGGATTGATAATTCCACTGCTCATAATGATTATGTCTGGTATAGTCAGAACTCATTTTCTTTAGTTTGGGAGCAGTTTGGAATTTCCTTTCCTTCTTGTCAGATTCCCCCATAGATGGTGAGAGAGAGAGAGATTGAGTTCTTCTAGGATGGCTGATGGGACTGACTTCTTGAAGTGGATGGTGCATGCTCCTTGATTAGTATTGCCTGGGGTTGACGAGTTGGATTCTTTAGTTTGATTCGTTTGTCAGGTAGGGACTGCTGAGCTGGCTTGGTGAACTGTTTGTCCTTTGATTTAACAAACTGAATTCTGTTAGCAGCAGTTTGACCTTTATTCTTCTTTTGACCGTTAAACCCTAATCTAATTTTGATTGTAAGGTTTCTTTGAACTGAATGGATTTCCTCCCATTTGTCTTTTCCCTTGATCATGCGATTGACTTTACTTTGTAGGAGAGATTCCTTCTTGATCAACGCTTCATGTTGATGCGTCAGATCAGTTAATCACTTAATGAGTGAGACAATTTCTCCATCCTTTTCTTTGAGCATCATCTTGTAATTATCGTTCTCTTCTTCCATTTCTTTTTTCGACGAGTACCAGTTCTTGGAACATATTTCAAGTTTCTTGTAGTATGTAGTTTGTTGACTGAACTCCTTCCAATGTACCATCTCAGGCGGGTGGTCATCTGTAGTTTCGTCGTTAGAAAGTATGCAATTAACGAGATCAGTGATTACCTTTCGGTTCATCAGTTAGGTTGTTGAAACCTATGTAGAACTCTCCTTCATCATTGTTCTCATCAACCTCATCAGCAAGGAGAACTTGCTCAGCTATGATAATCACCTCATCATTAGATTCTTCACCTGCAATGTAATTTTTCTATTCTTGAAATAGAGAGGCTATCATTATTAAAAAAACATGTAACACTATAGAAAAAAAAAAAAAAAATTCTCAGATCTGGTTCAAGTTGACTAAAAGCTTTTAAAACTGGAAGAGCTTCTGGTATTCAGATCTGATACTAATTTGTTGGTCCCGGAAAGAGTTCATTAATGTATGGGGAGGGGGGAATACATCAATTTCCAAAAGTTTTGCGTTTTGTGCGATCTGACAAACACGAACTGACTAAGGTGAACTAAGTCAGGTAGTTTGATCAGAGTGAGTTCAGTTTATCCAACTCAAACTGTGAATAACTGAGTTTGTTAAACTGAACTGGAATGCGGAAATTGGTGGCTAGTATTGGAAAACTCTTGAGAAAATTCTTACACTAACAGATTGTGTTATGCATGCAGATTGATATGCTTGTTAGGATGACAGTTTAAGAACATATAAGCTGTAAAGAGAGAATAAAGAGAGAGATCGAGACACGAGAGTTTATCGTGGTTCGGAGATAACCCTCCTACATTCACGTCAGATCTTGCGATCTGAAATTCATTACTTTGGATTTCCTTCTCTCTTCCTTATACTGGTTGAGAACCAGCCTTAATCTTCGTCAGTTTCTCGATAAAAACCAAGCACGAGTTACGGGTCATGACCCTTACAACCCTTCTTTACAACTTACAATAAAGCGTAAACTTAACTGCTAAATTCTTCCTTATTGTAGAGCTTCACTATGCTCAACAATGGTGGAAGTTACAACTCTTCTATCTACTAAAATATATCTAATCAGAATATGTATGGAGAGTTTGAGTGAGTAAACTAGACAGCAATAAACGTCTAGTACTCAAATTTCAGAATGAGAAATCTTGTTATCAACACTTGGAAAACTCGTCTAATTTCGAGTGTTGAATGATTTGAGCTTGAGAGATTTCTTCAGCGATTTGGCTTAAAAGCTTTTAGTTTCCCATGTTTGATTCTGGAATGGAAGAAGGTATATACATGCTTCATTTGAAATAGAGCCGTTGGTTGTGTCAGAACGGCACTCTGACACATTGCAACTTCTTCCCGTTGAGGCAGTTCAGTTTACTCATAGAGATCAAGTAAACTGATCAGATCAACCTATGTAAGCAGGTTGAAGCTTCCTCTTCGATCTGAAGTCTTCAGCGAGCTTCCTTCAATCTGCGAGTCTTGAACTCTTCAAGGCAAGTGTTGAACTCCTTCAATCTGGTTGACTAAGATCTACCTAATCAGATCATCAAACTGAGTTATACATGACAGTTTGATCTAGTAACCTAACTCTAGAAAAGAGTAAAAACAATCTAAGTGTGGTTTCGATAAACATCATCAAAAAAAACTCACAAACGGGGTGGGGTTCCCAACAATACTTTAATGCAAAAAATAGATATAACTTTGGTTGCTTTTATGTTCAATTAGTTATAATAATAATAATAATAATAATAATAATAATAATAATAATAATAATAATAATAATAATAATACTCCAACCTCTTGGATTGGAGGGAAAACATCTTACCAATTGAGTTGTGCTTCGTTGTCACCCCGGGTGCGTGTTTGTGAGTGTGTTGTGTTTGCCTGATCAAAAAATAAAAAATAAAATAATAATAATAATAATAATAATAATAATATGTGACCTGAGCAAAAAAATATAATAATAATAAAATTACGTGTTTTTATTTCATATTTATGTCTTATTTTTTCAATTTATTTATATGGATATTTTGTTCTATATTTTTTTTATTTTATGTTTCAAAAAAATTTTAAAAAAATAAAAAAACATTAATTAAGGTCTAATTGCACTTATTTCATGTTGTTAAGGGAAATTTGCACAAAATCTTACCATATGGCTGTATATGCGATAGAGGTGTCTACCATAGGGTTGTATTTGTTACTTTACCAGTACACAATATATCTTATTTTATCTACAATTTATCTTTTCTACTTTAAATTTGACTAAAATACCCTTAAAATACCACTTTACCTTTCTAATTTTAATATATACTAGTACACCCACCCGTGCGATGCACGGCGACCATTAAACATACAAAAATCAAAAGCAAACAAATACAAATATTATAGATAAAAATTACGATGAAATATTTTTAGAAAACAATACATTAGGCTATTGCACGAAAATACATGATGTTATAAGTATTTTGGAACACTTACTTATATACAATATTTGTCGTAGTAGTACTATCATTTCTATCTTCTTCAGAAATCAAAACTTTTTTAGTCCACAACGACTTTGTACTCTTGATACAGCAACATATAACTGCACATGCATGAAAACTGGTCTTGGCAAGTGATTGCCCTTGACTTTTGTTGATCGTCATTGCATAAGATACAATCAAAGGAAATTGGCGTCGCTCAAACTTGAAAGGCAATCTCGGATCAGACGGAGTCAAAGACATTCTTGGAATGAATTTATTTTGATCTATATATTGTCCTGTAAGGATTTTTGCTTCCGAAATATGAGTGCCCAACCTTGCAATCATCAATCTTGTGTCATTGCACAATCCATTTGCATGATTGATATTTTTCGTAGCAAGAGGAAAAAATTTCCTTGAGCGGCCATTTTTCATCTTTTCACTCCAAATTATTATAATGTTTCCACACCTATTTGGAGTGATAATATTCTCCCATCACTTCCATTTTAGAGAACACATGATAAAGCAAGTGGAGATTAACATTATGAGATAAAATTTTTATATCCATCTCTTACATGTCCCTTTTATTTTCCATCAAAGAGAAGACACCCTAAATTAATAGTTTAAACAAATCTAAAAAGAAACCAAAATAATTCGACTGGAAAAATTTGAATAATTATCGATATGAAGATTTTTCAAAAGCTAAAAACATTATTTCCGTCAACCTGGCATATGCAATTCTCTTTTAGATCATTCTGAAAGTAAGAGATAATTAAAACTAAAGAAAGAAGGTCATTTTGCATACGAACAACATAGTGTATCAATGTGAAACATCACAAAAAGAAATAAATAAACAGAAAGAGTATACCACATTATTCGCATAATTAGCTTCATCCAATTGAAACTAATGGCAAGGATTCACTCTTCTATACTCTTCAATTGATATGTCACTCATAATTATTTTTGATAGTTCACATTATAACAACATTATCTACGCCCCATCTTCAATAGTCGTGTCCCAAAGTAAGGCGAAGTCTGACTGGACATCTAATCAAATGTTAAACTGCATAAAGCAACACTGGAGTAAAGGAATACAAAACACACTTATTCCATTATTTTCACGTAGAAAATGTATCGTATGCATCCAGTCTCCATTACAACCTCGTTCTAAAACCACTTTTTCCACTCACAATCATAACATAAACAAATTAAATAAGTCAAAAAAAGAAAAGCACTATATATAATATCAAAATGTCACATAAGAAATACATCGTATTTATCCATAATGCAACTCTCATGCTAAAAGGGATATCCATCTTTTTCTACTCAAAGTCATGAGACACACTAAAAATCATGAGATAAAAGATTTATTAGTCATTAAGAAAACTTGGTTTATGCTTCTTACAATTATGTTGAAAGAGCTAAGATAACTTATCAGCCTCAAGCCTCAACAATTCTAGCTAAAGACAACTTAAGATCAAATTACTCAAGCTGAAAATGCCAAATCATTCTTGTTATCTCAGATTAGACATTAAAGTGAATTTCCAAAGTTCAAGAATATTATTACTCAGTTCTACACATTAGTTAGCTACTAAGAAAAATATATATGTAATTAAAGCTCAATAAAATGATGCTTCTTTGTAAATTTAAAAAATTTGGTAAGTTTTTTTTTTTTGGATCGGGCAACACAACACACTCACACGCACCCGAGGTGACTCTAAGTCCTTCAATTTTCAATTTGGAAAGTGGATTGTTAAAAGTTCTAGCATTATTGCCATAATATATCATTATTTCACAATTCTAGCAGCTGTGTTTGTTGGAAAAACGCAAGAATTGTTCAAAGTTTCTATTCAAACGCAACAATTAAGAGATCTAAGTGATGAAATTAGAATTAACAGAAACATGTAAAGCCATAAACTTCAGATACATACCATCGTCCTGCGCTAGCTGGACCTTGTCGATGCATCAAAAGGGTTAATGTAACACTTTTTATAGATCTCAAAAGGGTTACCATTACGAAAAATTGTTGCAAAATACCGGCTTCAAGCATCATGCGTTGAGAAATAAATATAAAAAACAGAAGAAAAAATATTTAGTTAAGAAATGAATACCGATATAAAAAATCAAATCTTTTGTTAAGAAGCAATACTGAAGTAAATACAAATCTTTTGTTAAGAAATTAATCCGGAAACTAAAGTACAACTCAAATATTTAAACGACAAATTCTTATATACACGTAGTATATAAAACTAAGTGTAATAAGAATTGAATCATCAAATCACCAAGATACATGCATTGTTGCAAAAATGTGAACCTCGAGTCAAATACCACATGAAAATATTCTACTTTCTTTCACTACTGTTAGTGCGAAAAATTGTGTTGGCTGTTTTATGTAAGACAAAACTATGAAACAGAGTTGCCAGCTGTACATGTATATCCGCAAGGAATGATTCCGGAATTATGCATGGCGATAAGAAGGAAATTTCCCACATGAATCTTTGATTAATATGAGGATATACTTCACCAAATAGAGTCCTGCCAATACAAGGAAAGTATCTTCTAAAGAGATACACAAAATCATCGCTTCTTGGAGGACAAGACAAGATCTAGGGTTTGGCAAGAGACCCTATACACTGTGGAAGAGCCGTCCTCTTACGGCTGCTGCGTTTATGATTGTATTCCTGCATACACGAGTGATTAAGAGTAATTACGAGTGTTAGTGTAAAAGACGCAAAACTAATATTTATTCTATAGAACATGTTAGGTTTTAGGTTGAGTGATCTTGTAAACTAAGTTCTGCTGAACTTAAGGGTGTGAGGATTAGTCTAGATCTTTGAGGGGATTAGACTAGGTCAAGTTAGTGAGAACTTGATTTTAATTCACAATAGAAGTGCGTTGGAGAGTGACATGACATCACAAGGTGTAATCCTTGGTGTGTAAGTTCCATTGTACTCGAGTACTTTATTAGTGGATTGATCCTTTGGGCGTGGCCCCCCAGACGTAGGTGTGTATGATCACCGAACTAGGTTACCAACTCTGTATGTTCTTTTATTGTACAAATTGTTATACTTGTCTTATAATCTGACTTTCTATACAAGTATGCAAATATGGGATAAGATAATATTTTAATTGGTACCAGAGCAGGTCATCTAAGTTACTGGTGTTTGATCTTGTTTGTCTTTCATAAATATCTTATCCATTTGGTTCTGGTTCAATGGCATTGGGAGATCTTGGTTTGGTTGCCAGACCTCCAGTGCTTGATGGATCAAATTATGGCTACTGGAAGATTAGAATGGATTTTTATATTTGCTCAATTGAAGAATCTGCATGGACGTCTGTCGTATGTGGATGTAAACCTCACGTTGATGATAAAGGAGTTGTGAAAGAAAGAGAAAAATGGAGTGCTACAGAACTAGCTGAATCAAGTATGAACCAAAAAGCTCTAAATGTTATAAGGAGCTGTGAGTATGGAAGTCTTTGCCATCATATCTACATGCAAGACCGCTAAAGAAGCATGGGATATTCTTGAGTGCACATATGAAGGAAATACTAGAGTTAAGAATCAACGTCTCCAACAAATAACCATTCAGTTAGAGTTGATCAGGATGGATGAGGATCAGGAGATATGAACTTTTAACACAAGACTCCGAGTACTCACGAATGAGTGTTGTGCATTGGGAGAACCAATCTTTGAACAAAAATTGGTAAAGAAGATACTGAGCTCTTTACCAGAACGTTTCCATACCAAAGTAATGGCCATAGAGGATGCTTATGATTTGGAAAAGATGACTGTCAATGAACTTATTGGATTGCTCTTGACCTATGAGGTTGGAATAAAAAGTTATCAATCTAAAAATAAGAAGAACATTGCCTTCAATGCCAGTACAGAGAATCAAGATCCTGATGTAACTCGTGATGAATGTCAAGAGTTGATAGATTCTTTTGCTCTTATGGCAAGGAAAAAGTTTGGAAATAGTGCTAGAAAGGGAAATTTTAGAAAAGTCAATAAGAATGAGGGATCTGTTCCACAGATGGACAAGTCAGGAAAACGTGAAAAAAGTCGAAGGAAAGGTCAACAGTATTTTGAGTGTGAAGGATACGGTCACTTTTAGGCTGATTGTGTTAATCTAAAAAATACTAGCAATCAAAAGAGAGCAAACCAGGCCACTATCTCTAATGAAGATACAGAGGAAAGTGAACATGAAGAAGCAAATGCTTATAGAGCATAGACTGCAAAGCTTGTCTCAGGATCTGACACTCTGTCTGATCCATTCATGCTTGAAACAAAATTTGAGGATCGTGTCTCTTAGCAAAACACTGAATCAACTAATGGACTGGAGATTTCTAATGTTGGAGTGATCACAGAGAATGAGAACTTTGAAAAGGTTGATGAGTTCATATTGAATGCAGGAATACTTCAAGACAAATGTACTGAAGTGTCTGAAATCAACAAGGGGTTGATGAGCCAATTGGATGCACTTGTCAAGAAGAATGCTAAACTTGTTTTACTTATTCAGTCTCGAGAGCATGATTTGATGGAGTCTCGGTCTGAATGCCTAAACGCCAAGAAGGAGTTGGATAAAATTTGGAAGACTATTCAAATGATGCAAGGCTCGGCTCAACTTGATGAGATACTCAAACAAGAAAGACTTACTGGTAAAACCTTCGGATTGGGATTCAACAATAATGGAAGGAATTCTCACAATCTAAAGAAACAATCCATTTTCAGGAAGGAATCTTGCCCTACAGTTCAATACCCTAGGGGATATCAACAACCAATACACAGAGACATTCTTGAACCATCTCACAGGAATATGAACAAGGGAGAAGAATTGAAGAACAAAATGGTTTTACATCCTTTTGTTTCTGCTGGAATCAAGGGAAATTCTGAGCTAAGGAATGAGAAACAGTTTGTTCAACGCAAAGTTCAGTCTGAAAATCAGTGGGATTCTGATAGATTTATACCTGTTTGTCATTACTACCACAGACCAGGTCACATTAGACCCTACTGCAGATTCTATCTAGGTGATAAAAGAAGACAGACAACTCAAAGTGTTGGGACAAGAAATCATGGTAGGATGCATCAAGGATATGTAGTGCATACCTGTAACAGGTCAATTTTCGGGAACGTCTGGTATGTAGACAGTGGTTGCTCAAAACATATGACATGAAACAAAAATTTCTTGATCAATCTGAAGATGGGATCATCTGATCGTGTGACATTTGTAGATGGAGTGGAATCAAGTGTAATTGGATCAGGAACTCTAAACATTCCAGGTATGCCTCCACTTGAAAAACTTTTATATGTTGAAGGTCTGACTTCAAATCTCATTAGCATTAGCCAGCTGTGTGATGAAAGGCTGGATGTTAAATTTGACTATGTATTATTACCAAAGATAAGTCTGAATATCTTGTGGGTAAGAGGTTTGGTAATGATTGCTACTTGGTTACACCTATTGTCACTTGCAATTTTGTGAGCTTAATGTCTGCAGAAGTCTGGCATCAGAAACTCGGGCACACCAACTACATAAATCTACAGAAGTTGGTTAGATTCAACGCTATAAGGAAACTTCCAATCATCAAGGATGATCAAATTCGAATGTGTGGTCCATGCCTCATTGCAAAGCAAACTCAAGAACTACACAAGACAGTAAAGAAGATAACAACTAGTAGAGTTCTAGATCTTCTTCATATGGATTTGATGGGGGCCTTTATAGTTAGAGAGCATAAATAGGAAGAAATACATCTTTATTTATGTAGATAATTTCTATCGCTATACCTGGGTTGAATTTATTAGGATAAAATCAGAAGCATTTGTCTTCCTCAAAGTCTTGCACCTGCAAATTGAAGTCGAAAAGGGGCACAAAATCAAGCGGATCAGGACTGACAATGGAACAGAGTTCAAGAATGATGTGTTCAAGATGTTTTGTAGAGAGAGAGGCATCTTTCATGAGTACTCCGCACCTAAGACTCCACAACAGAATGGGGTAGTTGAGCGCAAGAATAGGACTCTAAAAGACATGGCCCGTGCCATGTTAGTGGCTTCTGGTCTGCCAAATAAATTCTGGGCAGAGGCATTCAACACTGCATGCTATATTGGGAACATAGTGTATTTGCACCCAAAAACTCAGACTACACCATATGAGATTTGGAAAGGAAGGAAGCCCAATGTGAAGCATATGCATGTCTTTGGGTCTAGATGCTACATATTGAATGATCGTGTTCAGAAGAAGAAACTCGATGACAGAGGGATTGAAGGTGTATTCATGGGTTTATTCTCGAGATAACATTGCCCACAGAGTTCTTAACAAGGTAACTGGAGTAATTGTATAATCTTTCAATGTAAGGTTTGAAGATTGCCTTGAAACTGGATCTCAAGTAGTTGATTTTGTGGAACCTGTCACTCAGTCTACTCCTTCAGTAAAGGAAGAAGAAACTGAATCAGAGTCTGATCAAACTGAATCAGAATCTGAGATGATGGTTAATAAGAAAGAAAAGAGGGCTCATATGAATCATTCACCAAATGACATAATTGGTGAGGTGAATGAAGGCATGAAAACTAGGGGAATCTAAATGGATTACAAGAAACTGGCTGCTAACATTGCCAGAGTGTGTTATGTGTCTAAAGTTGAACCAAAAAATGTTGAAGAGGCTTTTAAGGATGAAAATTGGATTGCAGCAATGTAGAACTCTTACAGTTTGAACGTTGTAAAGTGTGGTACTTGACCACTCTCCCAGAGAATTCTAATCTCATTGGTACCAAGTGGATCTTTAAAAATAAGACTGATGAGAAGGGAGACATTACTAGGAATAAGGCTCGACTAGTAGCACAGGGATACACCCAGGAGGAAGGAGTTGGCTATGGAGAAACTTTTGCTCCAGTCCACGTCTAGAATTTGTAAGATTTCTACTAGGTATGTCTTGTTATATGGGATTTCAGTTGTACCAAATGGATGTTCAAAGTGCATTTTTTGAATGGAAATCTCAAGGAAAAAGTCTATGTTAGGCAACCAAAGGGTTTTAAGGATCCCAAATTTCCTAACCATGTTTATAGATTGAGGAAAGCTCTTTATGGTCTGAAACAGGCTCCAAGAGCATGGTATGAAAATCTATCCAAGTATCTGCTGACTAAAGGATATATCAGAGGAAATGCAGATAAGACTCTCTTTGTCAAGAAGGGAAAGAAAGACATCCTTTTCGTGCAGATCTATGTGGATGATCTGATTTTTGGTTGAAGAGATAAATCACTAGTTGATGAGTTTGTAGACATCATGACTAAAGAATTCAAGATGAGCATGTTTGACAGTCTGCACTACTTTCTGGGACTACAAGTAACACAGAAGTTAGAAGGTATCTTTGTGTGTCAAACAAAGTATGCTAAAAATCTGGTCAAGAAGTTTGGTCTTGAGAAGGCCAAAACTATAAGAACTCCCATGAGTACATCTCTCTGACTTGTTACTGATGAAGGGGGAGCTTCTGTAGATCAATCTCTATACAGAAGCATGATTAGTAGCTTGTTATATCTCACTGCAACTAGACCTGATCTGAGTTACAGTGTTGGAGTTTGCTCAAAATTTCAAGCTAATCCTAAGGAGAGTCATCTAAACGCAGTTAAGGGGATTCTTAAATATGTTAAAGGAACTAACATATTGGGCTTGTGGTTTGCTAATGGAAGTTCAAACAAGTTGATTGGATATTCTGATGCAGATTGGGCTGGAGATCAACATGACAGAAGAAGCACATCTGGTGGATGCTTTTATCTAGGTGAAAATCTCATTTCATGGTTCAGTAAGAAATGGAATTGTGTTTCACTATCATCAACTGAATCTGAATATATAGCAACGGGTATAGCCTGTACTCAACTGATCTGGATGAATAGAATGTTGAATGATTATGGGATTGAGTCTACTTTATTCATGTTATTCTACGACAACAAGGGAGCAATCAATCTATCAAATAACCCTGTGAATCATTCAAAAGTGAAACACATCGATATTCGCTATCACTTTATAAGGGACTTGGTAGAAGAAAAGACACTGCAGTTGGAGCATATATCTACCACTACTGGCAGATATCTTTACTAAAGCTCTGGATGGTGAAAGGTTTGAGTTTCTGATAATAGCTCTGGGGATCTGCATTGGTTAGTTCCATTATTCGTTTTATGTTGAGTATATGTGTTTCTTGATTTAATGAGTTTATTCATGAGATTTGTTTATGGGTTCAATCTCAAGTGAATTATTTGGTTCTTTAGATTTTTGGATTTCTTTGGGTTATTGCAAGCACTCTTTATTTTTTAGGATACATCATACATGAGTTACTATAGATATTGTGAAACAGTTTCTGGAATGAGTGATAAAATGAGTTCTGCATGGTTTTATTAATGTTATGCTGAGTCAGCATTGTCAGTTGAAGTACATGGGTGATGTGAGGCGGTTCATATTAAAGTGGAAATTCAAATTCCACCAATGAGGAGTTGATTTTTGGCGGTTACATCTTAGGTATCTCAACTTCTCCCTGCATAGAAGTTACTTTACTAATTTGTGTGAGGGTTTCTCTCATAATTTCGAAAAAACTAAAAGTAATATCTCATCTCTTACTCTGCAACTTTTGAAACCCTAATTTCTTTTGGTGAAATCATGTCTGATCGGTCTTCCCCAAGTTTCTCTCAAGGTTCTTTCTCTGATTCTAACTCTATTCCATCCATGAAATTAGTTGATTATGGTTCAACTTCTTCCTCATCCGATGAGTCTCTCTCGATTTCTCTTCCATGAAAAAAAAAACGGCTCATGCTCCCCAGGTTTCCGATAAATCGTTCAATGCAAGAACTCTGAGTACAGTGTAGTCAATACTTCAGTTAAATAAGGAAGAAACTTCTCAATCCATGCCGCAAAAGAACTATGTCAATGATGTGGATATTGTTCCTGACACTCTCGACCATCTTCCTCTGTCTAGGCGAGCTTTGAAGGTGAAGTCAAAGTCTCCTGAGGAATTATATGAAGAAAATTTGAGGTTGGTTCGACAAATTACTGGTATTGGAGAACCCTCTCCATCAAAGAAACCCATGGAGGCACCTTCCATGCTTATTCAAGTGTTTAATGAAGAACCTTCTTCACAGGGGGTTAAGGTTACTGTCGATCTCTCGCCAACGGAAAAGGATGATGATGATGTTGAGCCCTCTCCTCTGAAGTAGATCCTCATGAGAGTTGTGAAGAAACACAATTCACGTCGTAAGCAAATCAAACCCAGGAAGGCAGTCATCGCCAAAGATGTGGCGACACCTGCAACCAAGCCGGTTGAAGTTACAGCTTCGACAACCATATCAAGGAAGAGGAAGACAATCAATAAGGCCGAGATTCTGGCCAGTACACCCACCCGTCGGACACATGGGCAATAGGTGAGAGAGACTACTCAAACCCAAGTTGCTGCTGCTAGGGCTAAGAAGGCTGTGAAGCGCAAAATTGGGGATAAATCTGACAAGAAGAAGGGCAAAAAGGCAGATCCAGTGGATGTTATTTCTGGTGGTGATGAGAGTGATGCTAAGAACTATGGATCATCGCTGAAAGGTAAATCTTCTCATGCAACCCAGTCTGAGAAACGTGTGTTTGTGCCTATGTTTCGTGATGAGCATCATTTTCAGTTTTGGGATGTTAATAGACATAAGAATTTTGTTATGGAAAGATATACTAGGCTGCAAGATATTGATTCAAATTAAATTCTAAAAATCATTGATAGGGCTGGCCTTAGGCTTACCGTGTTGCCTATTAGGAAGTATGTGAAGAATGTGATTTTGGAATTCTACTCTAATCTAACCAAGTCAATGTTTGATTTATCCTCCTGATCAGTGCAAGGCTTATGTTAGTAAATTACTATTTCTCCTATTGTTATTGATCAGTTCTTAGAGAGATCTATTGCAGTATACCCTGAGGTTCCTGTTTCTCTGAATGTCATTGCTAGAGAATTTACTGGAGGTGTTATGAGTTCTTGGGTAGGGGATAGTTTACCAGGTGCCAAACTGTCTATGAAGTATGGGATACTTCATAAAATTGATGTGCATAATTGGATGCCTTCCACTCATCATTCCACTCTTAGCAAGAGTATGGCTACTCTTATCTATAGGATTGGGAATGGGATTCCTATCAACTTTGGGACTATGGTGTTTCATTTTCTTGAAGATCATGCTGAGCAGAAGAAGTGATTTGGTTATAATATTAGGTTTCCTGGTTTGGTGTTTGATATTATTTCTAGTCAGTTGGATATGATGACTGACTATGATGTGTACGAACCAACCCCTGGTCATATTATTTTCAATGCTAAGTTGTTCATCCTTCAAGACATGTAAAGGATATTTCAGGGCCTGTACATGGAAAGCAAAAGAAACTGCATGGAGAACAAAAGCTCGAATCTGTTCTGGTTGGTAATAAACTTCCAGCTATGACATCAAGGATGTTGCTGGAACTGAGGAAAGAATATCACACTTTGGCTGTTATCATCAAGACTCTATCAGCTCGACAAGTTCAGATTGAAGGATTGTTCAATGATTTGCAAATGTATCAAGTGATTGGGCATGATGATTTTGTTGATGTTGGTCCGTCTGGTCTCAAGAAAGATGGAAAGTTGATTGAAGAATCTGAGGATTCTCTTGTCTCTGAAGATGCAGATGCAGATGATGTTGAATCTGATGGTGAATCTGGCAGACATGAGACCAGAATGAAGGCTGCCAATGATGAATTTGTGGCTGACTTTAGGGCCCGTTTGGTAGCAATACCGAGAAAAGGGCAGATAAGAAAATGTGTGATAAGTTGAGATAAAAAAAGTATGATAAGTTGGTATAAGAAATATATTGTGTGTTTGGTACAAACATAGATAATTTGGGATAAGAAAATAAAAAATTGATAATTAAAATTGAAAATAAAAAAAATGATAATTAAAATTGAAAATAAAAAATTGATAATAAAAAATTGAAATAAAAAATTGAAAATTAAAATTGAAAATAAAAAATAAAAAATTAAAAATTAAAAATTAAAATTGAAAATAAAAAATTGATAATTAAAATTGAAAATAAAAAATTGATAATTAAAATTGAAAATAAAAAAATTGATAATTAAAATTGAAAATAAAAAATTGAAAATAAAAAATAAAAATAAAAAATTGATAATTAAAATTGAAAATAAAAAATTGATAATTAAAATTGAAAATAAAAAATTGATAATTAAATTGAAAATAAAAATTGATAATTAAAATTTAAATAAAAATTGATAATTAAAATTGAAAATAAAAAATTGATAATTAAAATTTAAAATAAAAAATTGATAATTAAAATTGAATAATATTTATCATGACTTATGACGGGGTAGAGGTGGTATAGTATATGCAAGTGAACAGTGAATTTAGTCCGGGCCCAAGCAATTTGACGGGCCGTTGAGATTATATTTCTCGGATACCAAACACTGTATAAACCGAGATAAACATATTTATATAGCCTTTTCTCGGCTACCAAACGGACCCTAAGGATGAAGATGGCTAAGATGAGGATGATGCCTAGCTTTTGGCATATATTCAGACAAAAAAGGGGGAGTAAAGTTAGTTGCATGCTTTTTATTTTCTGTTGCTACTGTGATGAAGACTCGAACTTTGTGTTTGTTAATGTTTTCTTTTGAATTCGGGCCTATAATACTTAATACAAGGAGAGACACACTGCTACTCATTGACACATTGCTTATCATCTCTGGCATCTTGGTTTTCTGATGATAAGTTGGCTTTTCTATTTTTCTAATGTTTTTGTGCCTGAGTTATGAAGTCTGGAATCAACTACTTAGGCTGCGTTTGGTAATCATCTCAAGATGAAGAATGATGATTCATCTCAAGATGACTCATATGAATAGTATCAAGATGAATCATTCATCTCACCATTTGGTAGCAAAAAATTCAGACCCGGATGATATCATATTGTGTTTGGTACAAATTGCAAAACTCTAGATTAAAATTTAAATTGACTATTTTACCCTTATTAAATACCCCTACCGATTTCACTTTTTATCGTTGAGATTAATAGTACCCTTTATTATTTATTATTATTATTATTATTATTATTATTATTATTATTATTATTATATTGTTGAGTTATTATTTTTATTATTCTTGTTATTATTATAATTATTACTATTATTGTTATTATTTATTATTATTATTATTATTATTATTATATTTATTATTATTTATTATTATTATTATTATTTTATTATTTGTTTGAGTTATTATTTTTATCTTGATATTATTATAATTATTACTATTGTTCTTATTTATTATTATTAGTATATAGATTTATTAGTATTCTTATTATCTTGTTATTTATAATTATTACTATTATTATTATTAAATTATTATTATTATTTATTATTATTATTACTATTATTGTTACTATGCTATACTATTACTATTTTTATTATTATTATTATTATTATTATTATTAATTATTATTATTATTATTATTAATTATTATTATTTTATTAATTATTAATATTATTATTATACTATTATTATTATTACTATTTTGATATTATTTATTTATTATTATGATTATTTTATTACATTAATATTATTATTTTATTACATTATTATTATTATTTATTATTATTACTATTATTATAATTATTACTATTACTATTACTATATTATTATTTTATTACATTATTATTTATTTTATACATTATATTATTATATTATTATTACTATTATTGTATTATTTATTTATTTATTATTATATAGTATTTTATTACACTTATTATGATTATTATTTATTATATTATTATTATTATTATTGAACTCGTATAATACATAAGGGAAAATGGTAATAAGAGAGAGAAAGTACGTGTTACTGTTTTAATGAGTTCACCTCATCCGACCAAAAAGTGAGATGACTAAACAAGGCGAAACAGTGAAATATCAACGGCCTTGTATTCATCTAGGGCCCCTCCAGTTTATTTTAGTTGGTTACCAAACAGTGAGATGAACCAAGATGATCTCTCTCATCTTGGTTCATCTTGGTTCATCTTCTTTACCAAACACACCCTTAGAGTATTGTACTATGGGTGTGCTCTAGTATTTGCTCAATAGTAGTTAAGTTATGATTGCTTCCGTTGCTACTCTACTGAAGGTGTCTCTTGTGTTGTGTTATGATTCTGTGTGCATTGCTTTCAATCTGTGCTTGTGTACTTGGTCTAATTTCATGTGTTCCTCTAAGTATGTTGTTGAGGTTATTGGATTTTCCACTAAGGGGGAGCCTTAGTATGTTTATGCTATGTTGGTATTAATTTCAAAGCAAGGGGGAGCTTTGATTGATATTTTGGTGTGTATTGAGCATGCCTTCTTTATTGGATTTTGTCTACATAAATGCCAAAGGGGGAGTTTGTTAGTGCGAAAAATGTGTTGGTTGTTTTATGTAAGACAAACTGTGAAATAGAGTTGCCAGTTGGTTGCCAGCTGTACATGTATATCCCCAAGGAATGATTCCAGAATTATACATGGTGATAAGAAGGAAATTTTCCACGTGAATCTTTGATTAATATGAGGATATACTTCACCAAATAGAGTCCTGCCAACATAAGGAAAGTATATTGTAAAGAGATACACGAAATCATCGCTTCTTGGAGGACACGACAAGATCTAGGGTTTGGCAAGAGACCCTATATATTGTGGAAGAGCTGTCCTCTTACGGCTGCTGCGTTTATGATTGTATTCCTGCATACACGAGTGATTAAGAGTAATTACGAGTGTTAGTGTAAAAGACGCAAAACTAATATTTGTTCTATAGAACATGTTAGGTTTTAGGTTGAGTGATCTTGTAAACTAAGTTCTGCTGAACTTAAGGGTGTGAGGATTAGTCTAGATCTTTGAGGGGATTAGACTAGGTCAAGTTAGTGAGAACTTGATTTCAATTCACAATAGAAGTGCGTTGGAGAGTGACACGACGTCACAAGGTGTGCGATCCTTGGTGTGTAAGTCCCATTGTACTCGAGTACTTTATTAGTGGATTGATCCTTTGGGCATGGCCCCCCCAGATGTAGGTGTGTGTGATTACCGAACTGGGTTACCAACTCTGTGTGTTCTTTTATTGTTGGTACAACTTGTTATACTTGTCTTATAATCTGACTTTCTATACAAGTATGCAAATATGGAATAAGATAATTTTTCAACTACAGAGAATGTAACAAAAATGTATAAATCAAGAAAAATTAACTACGAAAGAACATACCTCACATTGAAATTGATATGATAATAGTCGCTACACCATCTTGTCGATGATTTAACCATCGACAACAATTGATAACGGAGATATATTGCCGCAGAACTTAGAACATATTGCGAGAAGTTTAATTTGCAAATATTGAATCATTATATGAAAGTTTGGGTTTTAACTAATCTGCCAACAAAAATTAGGCATACAATCGTAAGAAATCCCAAAATTTTAGATAAAATATTACGATGAAGAAAAATAAACCGGAAAGAGGATATAAGACTCTCAGCCAGAGTTTTTGTCGGTGGAAGACTTTCAAAGGCGGCAAGGCAGAGAATAAAGCATGGGGATTTATTTATTTATAAAAAAAAAAAAAAAAACTGATTTTCAATAGTCGACTTACCGTACTGATTTGAGGGGAGTTTTTTTATAAATGGTTAAACCGTGGTTTGAGGCAATTTTCAATAAGAGATAACAACAATTGAGTACTTGAGATGGTAGCGGTCGACGGCGGAAGAAGAAAAATGAAAAATTAGAATTGGCGGAGATTTGAATGAAGGGGAGAGGAATTTTTGGGTGCCGTATGCAGAAATGGGAGTGAGAATCAGTAAATGGTAGTACGTGTGGCAAGTGGGGGAGAGAATCAGCAAATTTAAATATAATTTATTTTTATCAATTTATTAATTGTAATTTTGAAAATAACTTCTTGACGTAAAATTACAATTGTAGCCTAAGATTGGCGGGATATAGTAACTGCCATTTCATTTTGTTTTAATATATTAATATATATATATATAAAAGCATTTCTTTTAATATCCGTATAGGCTAAAATTAGAGAAAATAGGGTCTTTTGTCCCCTTAGAGCTTATAATTTTAAATTTTGCCCAAATTATAACAATACACAACTTTTGCCCATTTTTAATGTGTGTGGGCAAAAATATCCTTCTCTCTCACAAACCCTATTTCATTTTATTCTCACCCATTCCACACTCATTCCTCACACATTCTCTCTCTCTCTCTCTCTCTCTCTCTCTCTCTCTAAAACCCTAGCCTCTTTCTTCAATGGAGAAACTCATGTCCCCCCTTTCTCTCTGCAGCGACCTTCCGGCAGCACAGCCTTACGTCGGACGCTGGACTGCTCTTGCGTCACCTTCGGCGTCCTGCTCCTACTCGGATGCTCTAGATCTGGTTCGTGTGAAGGCCCAACACCACCGACTAGACCGCCAGCAACACCACTTTTCTCTCTCTCTCTATCTCTAGGGTTGCCATCTCCTCCCTTCTGTTTCTCTTATGCCGGCGACGCTCATGCCCGGCATCCTCTCTCTCTCTCTCTCTATTTTTCAAATTTTTTTTTTTTTTGTAAATCTAGGGTTTTTTTTCCAGATCTGGCCAAATCCAGGATGTTTATTATGCAATCGACCAATGAGCTTTGTTCTCCTCGCAAAGATGAAGAGATGAAGGGGTGGCTCGCTCATTTTGGTGGAGAAATGAGAGAGAGACACGCCGGAGAAGATGAACGAATCGCGTCGGTAAGAAAACCAGTCTCTGAAATTTTCTGTAAGAAAATTATTTGTTCTCGGTTAGAAAATTTGACACTTTTCTTACTTTAAGGTTTAGGGTTTGACTGCTTCTTTCTGGTAAGAATCGACCGAAATTTCTTACTATAATTTTAGTGATGTGAACATTATAATTTCTTACTATAATTTTAGGGCGACGGGGCTAGGGTTCTCTCTCTCTCTCTCTCTCTCTCTCTCTTCAGTTTTCCAGATATGGATTCGAGCTTGGGTTAGTGGATGAAGGTAAGGTGTTTGATGATATTCCCAAATGAAAGTGTAATTCTTATGTTGTGATAATTTGCAATTTCGTGGTAAGAAAATTGCAATTTCGTGGTAACAAAATTTAGTTGAGGGTTTCAAATTAATGATAATTGGTTAGAATCTGATTTTTTTTTTACTATTTTTTGTCTGATTTTACTGTAACAAATTCTAAAAATTTTAGGATTTACGAATTGACTGCTTCTTTTTGGTAAGAATCGACCGAAGATTCTTACTATAATTTTAGTAATTCTTACTATAATTCTAGAATTAGGATTTTATAATTTTGTTTATGAATTGACTGCTTGTTTTTTGTAAGAATAGACCGAAGTTTCTTACTATAATTTTAGTAATTCTTACTATAATTCTAGAATTAGGGTTTGATAATTTTGTTTATGAACTGACTGCTTCTTTTTGGTAAGAATCGACCGAAGATTCTTACTATATTTTTAGTGATTCTTACTATAATTCTAGAATTGGGGTTTAGATAATTTCTTACATTGTTCTGGTAATAAATGGTTAGCATTTAGGGTTTTAAATTGATGATAATTGGTAAGAATTTATCATGTTTCTTACTTTATTTTGTTTGATAAATTTGTAAGAATCTGACATTTTTTCTTACGTTATTTTGGTAATAACAGATTGAGTGGTAAGAATCTGTCATTTTTCTTACTTTGTTTTGTTTGATAAATTGGTAAGAATCTAGCATTTTTCTTACGTTATTTTGGTAATAAAAGACTGAGTATTTAAGGCTTTAAATTGATGAGTATTTGCCGTTCTTGACATGTTTTGTTGTGATAGTTGCAAATTCTTACTGTTTTTCAAGTTATATAAGAATTGCTTCATTTCTTATTGTAGGAATTATTCGGCTGACGACGGCTATGAGACGCGAAAGACGAGAAGATATTAATTTTCTTACTATATCTGTAGTTTTTTTTGATAATTTTTTGTTGTTTCTTGGTAAGAAAATTGTTAGTTTTTCTTACCAACACATGTAATTTATTATCATTTCTGAAACTAATAATAGTGGCTTAATAAATGAATAAGTGGTAAGAAATGTGATGTATTTTCTTACCAACGTGTGCGATTTTTCTTACCATCCCCTGTATAAACAATTAAATACATTTTTTTTCTTTTTTTTCAAAAAATTGGAGAATTTGTCAAATTTGTTACCAAAATTATTCATAAGAAATTCCTAAAATATTATAAGAAATTATATTATTTCTTACTAACTTATTTGGTAAAACGTAATGAAAGATAAAATTTCTTACCAAATGCATTAAAAATTCTTACCAAGTGAATTAATAAAAAAAAAAACTGATACAAGAGAAAAAAAAATGAAAAATTGGAAAATAAAAAAAATTAATTTTTGGCTCTAGGGGTATTTTAGTCTCACCCTTTCAAATTTGGGCAAATATTGTGTATTCTTATATTGTGGGCAAAATTTGACTTTTTATCTTCAAAAGGGATAAAATCCCAGTTGCCTCCTAAAATTATACTCTGTCTTTCCCTCAAAGTAATGTGGATTTGCAAATGACACATTTTAAGAAAAAATGGGTAAAAATGGTTAGCGGCAGAAAATGTGAGTAAAAATAAAAATGTATTACAATTAAGTGTGATGAAATATTTTCTATATTTGGAAAGTCACTAACTTGAGAGACATCTCAAATAAAAAATAATCACACTAATTTCAGAAACCGAGGGTGGGAGTTACATTTGTTGTATGTTTGTACTGCCTCCTGATATATGTACATCGTCCCCAAAAGGTCAATAAATGTCTTTTTATTGACCTTTACGATAACAACTGACATTTCTTTCCCACAATTCCAACTTAACAAACGGACAATTCAATGAAACAATATAAGAAAAAAAGGAAAGAAAAGAAAATGAAAAAGATATAAAGATAAAAGAACACACAGGCAAATCAAACGCCATGGGAACAAGAAGCCTCAACAAATTACAACTTAAAACACCATTCACAATCTTCTACCTTATAAAATAAAATAAAATAAAACACCTGTATAAGAGAACAACCCCTGAGAAAATAAATCACAGTCAACTCCTAAACCCGAATGCAGACCATTTCTTCGATGTCTCTTTTTTGGTCCTTTTGGAATTAGGATCAATAAGGTTTTCAAGGGATTTGGCCTTCTTGTTTCTTGACCTGCCAGCTTCTTTCAACAGCTCAGCTAGCCTTTTCTTCTCATCATCGAAATCGGGATTGGCTGTTCCCAGTTTCTCTTCTCGCAGTTTAAGAACATACTCCAGAATCTCTATGGCGTCTTCAATTCTATACAAGTAGGCAAAGATTATATTATAAGATGGGTCGTCATCTGAAGTGTCAGTATAGGTAGACCAAAATTTTAAAACATCTAGTGCATGGGAAGCATTACCACATGATCAATGAGCAAAAAATCTCAAGGACTACTTTAAGGACATAAATTTTCAGCCATATCGGAATTCCAGAAGTAAGCTGGAGCAACTTGTGGTACTATGAAACGAACTAATATCTGTTCTATACTTTAGAGAATATAAGTGAAATTAGTCTGCACAATTTATGTACATATAGTTAACTATGTTAACTCTAGAAGGTCAGTGGGGACTGCTAATCTAGATTCCATATTCCAATTATTCCATCTAAACTGAAGCACCTCAGTAGTTCAGAAACTATTATCAATCTAAACCAGCAGAAATGAAAAGAAAACTAGGAAGGTCAAGAAAAGAGCAATATAGAGATTGTGTTACCTTCCCATAGCATCATAAGTTGCTGCGAGATTGCTATATACACCAAGAGTATCCTGATGACATGGGCCACACTCCTGTTCCAGTATTTCTCTAGCTTCCTCAAACAATTCCGCAGCCTCATCTATCTTAAACAACTGTACGGAAGCCAATCCCATTTGATTCAGCACAACACCAAAGAAGGCCGATTTCCTCTCACCACTGCCTCTAAGTTTTGCTACAGCACTTTCAAAGGAGCTCCGTGATTCTTCATACCTTCCAACCATGTAATACATCACTCCCATTCGTGCTTCGATCCCAGCTACCGTACTGTGCTGTCCTGGTTTATCCTCCAATAGCTTCATGGCCTTCTGTAGGAGCTTCAAAGCTTCTTCAGGTTCATTGAACAGTTCATAAATAGCTGAAATCTCCGTCATCCCACTAGCAATCTCTTCTGCAGTTGTTCCGGGTACCGGTTTTCCATATATTCTCAGAGCATTCTCACAATAGGATCTCGACTCCCTTAACTTTCCAGTCTTGTAGTACAGATCAGCGAGTCGAACAAAGACCGAGGCCACTGAAGGGTGGTTATCACCTTTGGAAGATTTGAAGACAGTGAGTGCCTTTTGGTAAGAGAAAACTGCCTCATCAAATCGGGTAAGAGATGAGTAGATATTTCCAATGCTAACATCAATCGCAGCAACCTCATTTTCTTGTCCATTGGCAATCATAGCCATGCTGGCAAGTACAAGGTGTTCCAAGGCTGCTTCGTAATCTCCTTTAGCCTCACATATGAGGGCCATTAATCTACGGTCAGCTGCTTCCTCAAGAGATGCTGGCGGACTGTGCACTCGATGGATTTCGAGCGTTTTTTTGCACAAACTATCAGCTTCCTCAAATTGCATGGCTTGAACATGGGCCTCCGCCAAGTATCTGCAAGTTTCAGTGATGGCTAATGAAAACAGAAACAAGCTTGGTGGGTAACATGATTAATCTATTGATTAAATTCAAAATCTTGCTTCTTTATTTTATCTCTTTCCATTGGGGAGTTTACCCTCTTTTCTTTACATTTATGTTCCATTATCTTCTCATAAGATACATTGGCAAGAGCAGGAAACCAAACATATGCATAGAAGAGAATGAAGAACTGAGAAAGGAGAAAGAACAAGAAAGAACAGAACAAAGGAAAAGAAAAAGGATAAAAAAAAACATTTTAGGAAGGTGGCAGTTGGTAGGACAAAAGAGTAAGGAGAAAGAATAAAGAGAAATGAGAAATGAGAAAAGGATAAGAAAAAAGGCGAGGGAAAATTATATGAATTGTCGAAAAGAACAGCAAGAACAAGAAGGTATGAAAGTAAGTTTGGGATTCAGATGTCCTGATAGTCCAGCTAAGAATATATAATAATCATGTTAACGCAATCCTCACAACTTATCAATCGTTCTTGACAACCCCATACCCCAGCCAAGAAAGAAAACCAACTAATGTATTTTATTTTTTTTGAGAAAAGAGGGTGTGTGGCTCATGTTATTATAATTTATAACACCATATAGTCCCCAATTAAAATTTACTTTGTAGCTTGTAAGTTATCCAATATTATTCAAGGAAATTATTGTTCAAGCATAATAATGAAACAAAATTAAGAACTTTTTTAGACATTATAACAATAATATTATATATATAAATTATCTAAAAGTAAGGAGTTCTAAAGAGAATATCTTATTTTAAACAAGGAAATAATAATCATCTTAACTTTTAAGAACTTATATGATCTTATCATCATATTTTTAAATTTAAAAAAATATATATATTCCTTTGGTAGCTTGAGGGAATTTCATAAGCTCTTTAAAACAAACAAAGAGTCAAAAGTATCATAAGAGATCTGATTGATTTTACATATTTCTAAGCTCAAGAAAACTCAATCTAAGTCGTATATTGCTATCGTTGAACTAAAATGAAGGGTTATCAAATCAATGTACATTATTTATTTTGGTTGGTCTTTCTAAGTTCAAGTATATCCAACAAACTACTTCATATACAGATACATATCCGACTTGAGAAATGACCATCGCTACCTAAACTTACTAAACATTAAGGCACTTCCAGTTTCATCCACATATCAATACAAAACAGAATTTAGATGAAACACTCCAATTCAGTTTAATAGTTAGAACAGGGAAGTATAATTTAAAAGAGTTCTCATGACAATAGCCGAAGCAGAAAATTTGGAGCTATTATCATGTATGTCACGAGAGTTGGAAACTGATGTCAGATGAAGATAACTCAACGCTGATGGAATTGTATGAGTAGTGATTGTAGGACAATATTTCAATCGTACTATAGCAAGAGGAAATATATCATATCCGCAGAAAAGGATCCAAGAACACAATCGAGCTAGAAAGCAAACTATTTTTCAGAAAAAGAAAATCCGAAAGATAACACTTAAAAATCAACAAAAGTCGACAATATATAGAAAATCACATCGTCCCCGATAGCTCCAAATACATTTTCCCAAAAATTAAGAAAGTAATAAAAGAATACCTGCAGGTCTCTGCAACTCTGGGATCATTATCACCCAACGCCTCCATCTGAATCTTGAGGCCTTCCTTATAGCATTCAATCGACCGATCCAACTGTCCCAGCATGGAATGCGTATCCCCCAACTGCATATACCCAGAAAACGCCGCCAGCGCGTGATCCGCACCCCTAGCCACCTCCGGCACTTTAATTGCCCGCTCCAACACTGGCACCGCCTCCTCGAATTTCCCCAGGCTGCAGTAGATCGCCGCCACGACGTGCAGGCTCATCGCCAAATCCAAGCTCGGCTCGCCGTCGACGGCGCATTTCTCGAAGCTCTTCGATGCGCGCAGGGCGTAGTCCAGGGCCTTGCTAGGGCCCTCGCCTGACGCGATCGTGTCCCGGGCCAATTTCAGCAGGAACGGGCCGAGATCCGGGTTGTCGAGGGAGGATTCGTTGAGGAGATTCTTCTCGGGAGGGGATTTCTTCTTGGCGGAGCCCCGATCCGGCGAGGGTTTGGCGCGTGAGGTTGAGGGGGAAGGGGAGGGCGGGCGGCGCGTGGCGGGGGAGTTGGACTTGGGCTCGGATCTGACTGTCTGCGATCGGATCGGAGTGTGGGGCTGCTCGTCGGGGACGGTGATCCGAAGCGGCGGAGCGTCCGGCGGCGTCTTGACGGAGACTAATCCCGGCATTTTTCCGAGGGAGCTGAAGTGAAAAGGTGAAGAGTGGAAAGAAATGGGGAGGTTTGACGTAACGAAGATTGAGAATTAATTAAATAGGGAAGATAATTAAAGAGAGTTAATTGGTAATTATGGGGTGGGGATTAATACAGGCCACCATTTTCAAGTGTTGCTTGTTGGTGAGACTGGTGGAGTGGCCATGGGAGGCAAGAGAGAGAAACAAAGGAGGAGGGAGGGAGGGAGGGGGAGAGAGAGAGAGAGATATGGCCGTTGGGGTTAAGATAGAATAGAGTACAACTGTAATTTTCAAGTGGCAACTTATAACTGGCCCTACCTCTTGACTCTTGTACACCGATATGGATACCATAATTTTCCATACGGTTTTTTGGTAAGCTTTTTCGATTGAGATTAGTCGGATTAATTTTTTTGGAGCTAAAATTTTCGACTCTAACTCTAATTTTTTAGTTTTCGGATGAATCTGTCTCGGATCATGATGATTATGGGAAAAAGTTAACATGTCGTATAAATTTTGGTGATCGTCAAATTCTTGCAACAAAAATATATCATATTTTTAAATTCAACTAGTAAAAATCATGTGAGTTGCAAGTGGATCCTATTATATTATTATTATTGTTAATTTACTTAAGATTTAATGATTTATAAATGAAAAAGAACCATAAATATTTCTCATACTTGATAAGAATAATAAATTTAATTTAAAGTAATAAAAGAACAAATAGCATATTGGTTTTTTTTTTTTTTAAAGAATTAGAAAAAAACGACTACTTTAGGAACAACCGACAATACTTGTGTAAAATCTCCCGTAAAAACGACTACTTTTGTGCCAAAATCTATATCATTTCCCATTAAATCTTGTAAGAGCTTATTCATATTTTCTATTGCCCATTTTTTTGCAATAGGTGCTTCATCCCATATGATTAGTTGTGCTCTACGCAATAATTCTGCAATTGCACTTTGATTAGAAATTGAGCATTCGCTTGATTCTTCGGTATTTTGAAACATGAATGTGTTGTTTTTCCTCTGGGCAGTATCCTTGTAGCAACTCCAGTTTAATCCGATCATGTGGAGAAACTCCTTCTAACCATACTTTTATCTCTCAATTAAACCTTGATCGTTGATTAATAATCGACATATCTTTGCTAGGTGTCAAAGTAGAACTAAGTCCCAAAGGTTCTTGAAGTTCTTAAGTCCCCAACTAGCAAGGATTATAAATATTGTGCTTTTTGAGTCAAGAATCAAGACTTCAAGTGCAAATTTAAAGCCTCCTAAGCATTTAATCAAACACCTTACATTCAGGGAAAGTTAAGATTTTTAAATTTTTAACGCCGACATAACGCTCGTTGGTGGGGGCTTTAGTATAAAAAATCATTAAATTTATCAATAATTTTGTAAATTTTTAAGTTAAAAATAGAATTTTCAAAGTAGAACTATGGCATGTATGTGGATCCACCACTGCTTAAATTGCATGCACCAATATTGACCAAATACTCGCACATATATATATAGCACCAAAAGCCACAAATCATGAATTAGAAGATAAATTACAATCAATAACTAAAATCATAACCTAAATTAAGCATCCATACATTTTGGTGCACGGGTTGCCGTTTTGGTGCATGGGTTGTTTTGGTGATTTGCTATGCAATTTAAAAATTTTGTTTGTTGCCTCTCATTTGGACTCCGATTCTTGATCCGCTTCTTTCTATAGTTTTCTATCGAACCGAATTTCAAGAAGTGATCATCCTTATTTGCCAAATAACCTCTTATCTTCCTATAAAATTGATCAAAATTAAACAAGAAGTTAAATATTCAACAAAAAACATGATAACTTTTTTAAAAAATCATCAAATGCACCCTAAATAACATGCAAAATCCATGCTTGTCATGTATATATATATAATCTTAGCTTACCGAAAAGTGTATTAACGTTTTAACTTGAGATAAAAATATATACAAATATCGTCATGGCAAAATCCAAAAAATTTATATCTTAGTTTTACTCGCATTGACGTTGCTTCACAGATGTGTTTTTTTTAAATCTATTTTTCTTATAAAGCGTGTAACACGTACAGTGTTTGTCCAAAACCCTTTACTTCTTCTTGATGATGCTAAATTTTTGTGGTCAAGATGTCAAATTTTTCTTGAATAATTTTTTTTTTTTACATTTTCTCTTTAATTTAAGATAATATTTTTTAGAAATCTTGAGTGATAATATTTTCTAAGGTGTCAAGTCTTTTTTCTGCTTAAAAAAATATAATATTATCTCTTAATTTTCTTTTTCATTTCCAAGAAAATATCATTACTGGCTTACTGCTCTACCTGCAAAATCTTGATGGAATTCAAATTAAGAATTATAAATAAAAGAATAATATCTACTCCACAATCTACAATTAGACTTTTAAAATAATTTCTTATTCATGTGTTTGGAGAACCAAAAGGAAATAACAAAATGATTGGGTATGATTAGCATGGATGAAGGAAAGGGGAAATAGGATGATGATTATATATTCGTTTCGTGAAAGGAGAGCAACACCCTCTCTTTTTTCTTGACAAATAGTATCAAAACAATCATTGGGCCAGCTCTTCCAGCTAAACCTCTCAATCAATACATATTATATTACAAAAATAAGATAATTTATCTCAAAGTTTATTCTATGAATTTTCTATAACGATGTAATAGAATGTATGAAGAATTCAAAGTACACAGACTAGTTGTTTCTCAATCCAATATGACTTTTCTGTAACTATTTCATTATTTTCAGAAGTGTCAAGCTGATGTTTGCTCATATAAACATCTTTAAGAAGATATATAATTAATTAATTTGTTTATTTTTGTTTTTATATATCTTATCTTTAAGAAGATATATGAAACTCTATTTACTTTCACGTAAAATGACGTAAAATACAATATGTGAGCATATAAAAGTTTTAATGATTACTCTCTCAACATTTCTTGATACTAATATTATATTTAGACGTTCACAATCTGTTGAACATTTCCATTTTAGGAAGTAGACCTGATAATATAAATAATTTAACATAACTAAAAATATTAGATGCCACAATTAAAATTTTTTAACACAATTAAAAATATTATATGGACTTATAATTAAAATACTTTAACACTTTAACATTTTAATTAATATTCTAATATGGGATAGAGGGAATACTACTTTATAGCTCATTTATATGTGTACAATATTCGGTCAGGTTATATATATAAATATAGGAAGTCTTTTATATTATACCATGATATACTATTATAATTAAGGAAATTGTGTGATAATCGTATACATATTTTACCACTTAAGTGTTTTATATTATACCATGATATATACTTAAGGAAATTGTGTGATAATTTTATACATATTTTACTACTTTTGTAAAAAGATTTCTCTACTTTACCAATTTTAAATTTTTTTTTGGCAATTTAGACATATTATATCCACCAATTTCCTACAAAGTAAACAATATATATGTATAACAGAAATATTTGTATAAATCTATATCATTCAAAATAAACATAATTTTTATATCGTATTATATTATCACATCTATCCTTCTAAATAAACGTATAGAAAGTAACAGCAACCTAAAATTAAAATTAAAAGAGATAAAAATTTATAAGATGGATCAAAATGTTCCTTTTCTTTTCTTTACTTTTTTAATTTTTCTTAAGATTATCTGTCGTCCAAAAAAAGAACAATACTATAGAGGCCATTGTTTTCAGAGGTAAGCCCATTTGTAACAGTAATGTGTCCCTCGACAAGATATTTGGCATTTTCTCATTCACGTGCGTTACCATATATCCAACCAACTTCTATTATATTTTGCCCTTTGTTAATTTATCAAACTCATTTGAATTCTACCAACACTGATCTCGTTTCTTTATCGGATTTTTATTAATACAGATATATAAAATTTGATAACCGACTATTCTTCCCCTAATTTTCATAGGTCCAAATCTTAAATATTTACTTTCATTCTCATGTTCGTTGATTGGATCCCAAAAACTCTCGTATGTAAAAATTATGTTACACTACTTTCAATTATGCGAAACTAGTATTATTTTTTTGGAGTAGCACAAGGACATAATAAACACACATAAAAAGTACAGGGATAAAATTCATACAAGGACCTAGTTCTAATGTGAACACAAGTATAACACATGAAATCTATACATATATTTTTTATTTATTAAAAAAAAAAAAACACACTCTAAAGTCCGTTTTATCAGTTTAAAATTATGAGATGAATGGAAGAATAAAAGCTGGCACCATCAACTAATTCAGTTGGTACTAAAATCTTAACACATCTAATTATTTATATAAAATCATGCAGGAGAAGTCACTAACATTGAAAGTTGTATAATCCTTAGATATAATTGATGTATTAAAATACACACTAAATAAATGAAGGCCACAGCAAGATTATTCTTCTGTATTTAAAATGTTCTATTCTTGTTCCATAGAATAGAAGAATATATTCCACTATGAAGGCATGTGGTCTTACTCAGAGTAGGACCATCATCAAATACATATTGAATGCATCCAAATAATATAATTCCATCGCAGAAATTATTTGGATGTTGTTCCTCACATTCTACTATTCTATACAGTATTTATTTGAATAAAATCGCTTCAATGTCTATGTCATAATTTTAGATTTATAGTCAGAAATTGAAATGACAAAGTAAAAGGTGAAAAAGGAAACTTCAAAAAGAAGAAATAAGTACATATGCGGGATGCCCTTGTCCTTCGTTAAAATAAAATAAAATAAAGAAATTCCTGATTGTGAAATAATCAGTCCTAATCAGAAAAGTATTTTACTACAAAATTAAAAATTAAAGATGATAAGAAACCCTATTTTAAATAATCAGTCAAAAAAAAAAAAAAAAAATTTAAAAGGGATAATGGTTCTCCATTTCCCCCCCTTAGTGTGACTCGAACCCCCGACTTATTGGTTGGAGGAGAAACGTCTTACCAACGGAGCTGCGCTTCGTTGTCAAATAATCAGTCATAATTAGTAACTGTAAACTAAAAATAAAGAGAGAATTATCTCATATAAATAACTTACTAAGCTATCCTTACTTTCTTAGATATATAAAAGTAAACAAGGATACTATGTTACTAATAGTATCAAAATTGGTAAAAATTTAGATTTGCTTGCGAACTAATGATCCAAAGTATCAGTGTTTCATCTGTAAGTGAACTAAAACTGATGCAATAATGTCAGTTTTCACATGAAATAAGAGACACATGAAGTTCCTAAAACAATTGAAACTAATATATTCCAAGACATCCAAAAAAATTAAAAAAATAATAATAAAAAAAAAAAAATCCAAGAAAACCATCACAATTTTTGGAAGAGAAAAAACCTATGAAAAGTTTCCACATGTAAGCCAACATACTGCAAGAAACTTCAACATAATGAATACTATATAGAGAGAGAGAGAGTATATATCCAATCCAATCCAATGAATGATACTATAGAGGTTATTTATGGGCTCTGTGGAGTCTCAAAGTGTAAGAAAGAAAGCCATACTAGCTAGTGATTTGCAGAGGAAAAACAAAGAGTAAAAGTAAAAACAATTGATATGACTATGAGAAGCAGCCATTAGGTACAGAGACACACCTAAAAATAATGTGTAGCAAGCAAATGAAAGCTTCTCCCTCTCTCAGCTAATAATGTGCTCCAGCATAAGCAGCCACGGCGAATGGAGAAGTGGTGTTCCCTACACCGCCACCTGGGTTGCCACCGCCCCCCAAACCGAAGTTTGCCTCAGCCGACATCAACTTCACAAAACGCGTGAAACTAACCCAATTATGGGGCTCAAACAAACTCTTGTCCATCCTCACAAAGTTGAAAGAAAACGATGGTTCTTTAACTCCATCACAGTAATACTTCACCATCTTGATCACCTGTTTGAACGAATCATCGTCCATTTTCCCCGAGAAATTCTCACCACCAATCGGGACATCACAGAACCCCGCACTCCGCACAACCTGCTTCACGTAACTCTCGGGACTGCTCGTGGGTTCAGCCTTCCTTTCCCTATAGTCTTGCATCTCAAAACACGAACAGCACACACTGAAATCGTGTCTCGCAAACATACGCATGAAAGGCGCGAATCCATCTCTAAATGCAGTGTTGTAGTACCCACTTGTTAGCTGTGAGGGGTGAGAAAGAGAACCATAGTGCCAGTGAACAGAGCCGATTTTTCCCAACATTTCGATTTGGCTCTCCTGGAAAATTTTCTCAGCTTCCCAACAGATTCTTTCTCCATGAAGAAGGAGCATGCTTGAGTACCATTTGAGGAAGAAGTCCCCGTACATCGATCCCCAAGAACCGTTTGATTTAAAGAATTCTGTATTATCGGGATTTGGCAACCGACTAATTGCAGTTGTAGCTATAGGGCCAGTGTATCCCCATCCGCGCATTCCTAACCAGCTAGCATGAGCATTCAGAGATGCAATCATATGCTGTGGAATTAGGAAAAAACGAAAATGTATTCAGAATTATTATCCTAAAAGAAAAGGTGAATTTTTATTTTTTTGCTTACCTTATCATAACATTGAAATTCTCCGAGTTCACGATGCTTCCTCCAAGAGCTACTCAACATTTCACTCGGACATGAAGGATATCTCAGTTCGCCATTGGGACCTAGTCCAACTTGAACTCCCTGAAACAATAATCACCATCACAAACATAGTATTATACAAGAAAGAAACATGATATTAAGAAAGAAACATGATATATATATATATATATATATATATATGCAGAAAGGGTTGTCATACAGTAATCACGCCACCAAGAAATGATCCGAACGTCTCCTTGAAGTCCTTCATGAAGTCAGCATATGCTTGGACTGGGGTTCGTCCGTGCAGAACTGGAAGAGTGTCGCATCCCAGAGAAATGTACTCCTTACTCTTCTTCCCATGTTTATCAGAAAATGCTAGGCTAGGGTCTATATCCATTGCTTGGAGCACCCATAGAGGAAGTGGGATCCTAGCACAATGCAAAGCGTGAAACTGAGATCCAAGTATCAACTATCAAGGGAGTTGAAAACTAAAGCTAGAACAAAAACTGAAATTAGAAAACAGTACCCTAGTATTGATTGGATTTCAAGGAGGAACATAGGAAAACCCTTGTAACAGTTTTTAATCTTCAGAATTTAGAAAATAAGTAACTAGGCATCAATTCTCTTCTCACAACTTCAACAAACGAAGCACCAAGTCTAAATTCAAAAATAGTAAATGGGGTGTCTTATATCCATGTAACTTCAATCATGCTTATATAAGTGTAATACTACATGAAAGTGCTTCTAGCGTTCACTTTAGACTGTTTGACACACTATAGCCCAGCTCTATCATCAATTTTCTGAATTTGTAAATACCTTAAGGGTCATGACACCAGGAGAAATAGAACAAAATAATACAACAAAATATATAGTATTAAGAACACTGCATCTGTAAAAGCAGAGGCAAATTCTTTTATATAAAATCACGCTATCACCATTCTGCATTCTTCATGAGATCCCAGTAACAATATGGATAATAACAGGCCCAACTTAGTTTACACGTAAATGAAATGCAAGAGATGAGATATCTGTGGTTAATCTAACTTTCCTTATAGCAGATTATACTTATCCACGTGAAGGCATGATTCTCATCATTGACAAAGGTTGAATGCTGATTGCATTAGATTTAGGCTCTGACAGATTTTCAATTCCATCATAATTCCAACCTTGTCTGAGTAACACACGCAACACATTTGCTATTATTTATATAATCATTTCTAAGGTTTAACCAAACATCCTAACTCAATTTGTTTTCACATATGATCATTTTAACATAATTCTTAGCTGCATTACAGTAAATTATTCAATATGGAAAAGATTATATCACACTATGCAGCTCCCAAATCATATTTAACTAGTAAGAATCATTACACATCATGAGACACAAATCTTAACTGTATAATAATGAAGCAAGCACAACATATACTAATCAAGGAGCAACCACATAAAATCTTTTTTTCCTCCCTCACCTCTATTAGGGTTCATTGCCTCGACATCAATCATTTCAGTCAATTTCCAAGCATTCATACATCAGATCACAAATAAATTAATATACTTCGACATGATAATGAGTCGTGGAGCACTTGAACCGCAACAACTGTTCTGTTTTTGCATCCTAGCCACTATTCTTGAAGTTCTAAAGGTCATTGAAATACAAATAACAAGTCTAAGGTCTCAAATACTTGTTGCATGCACGTATTTATAGCTAATTTTAATTATGAAATGTACATGATATTACTACAGTTTATGCAATGAGACATAAGATATCAGAATCCAGGCAGGCATTGCAACATATCAAAGTTTCCATTTCCTTCATGCATGTCCTAGGGAATTACAGTAGCTTCCATGATTGAACAGAAGAATCACAAATTATATGGAATCAAATCACCAGCAAAGACATTACCAAGAATCAAATCTCCCAACAACGTAACAATTTCAAACAGATCAAGAACACAAAGAACTCAATCAAGAAAAGAAGGGATGCAGAAAATCGGGGATAGAATCGAACTTAGAGATTAGTATACTAACCAGAGTGGGTCATGAGGGTCCGAACCCCTCTGATGAAAGGCCATCACGGCCCGAACTTTGAGCCCGCAACGGGCCGCCATTTCCACCACCTCCAAATAGCCGCGCCAATTGTAGCTACACGGCGACCCCCTCTCCACCAGCCCCCACCAAATCTCCAGAACAACGCCCTCCACCCCCGCCGTCGCCAGAGCGCGGAATGACTGCGCCATTGCTCTCTTCCGCCGCATCGTCTGGGAGGCAGTGTCCACCGTGTCGTGCGGCAGCGTCACGTACACGGGGAAGGCGCCCCTGCTGCGGTGGCGGTGTCTCTTGAAATTGAGCTCGTGCGGCACCTCGCCGTCGTCGGATTCAGAAGGGGGTTCGAGCTCCGACACGATGGCGGGCCGGGCCACGACCCGGGCCCGGGGGAAACTCGTTCTGGACCGCCAAGAAATGGGTTGAAAGAAGCGGCGCTGCGTGGCGCCGGAGCGGGCTGTGCAGAAGAAGCTCGGAGCGGAAGGCGACGCTATCGCCATTTTCGTATGTACTACAAGTTTCTGTGTATCGAAAGAATACTCACGCAGTGGAACGGTTACAGTTTGTGTTTGTTTCTCTCAGGTGAAATTGGGATCACAGCTGCGCATGCTCCTCGCCTATTAATACTTTCTAGAAAGTGGGATTCAACTAATTCCGATTGATCGCACGCCTAAACAGATTCACAAGAAAAGAAAAGAAAAAAATGAAGGGAAAAAAAAAAAAAAAAAGAAAAAAAAAGAAGTTGATCTGGAATCGAAAAGGGGTTGTATCGTTACGTGAGTGTATTAAAATGTTCCAAAAAATATAGACCACTGATTTGAGAGAGAGATGGCAAGAAAATGTTCCATTACTCAAACAGAAATAAAAAGGGAATCTCGAAATGTTAAGAAACTAGCTATTTTGAGGTCCACTTAATTGCATCTAAATTATTTATAAAAACAACAAATTTGCATCAAATTTTATTTCTAATATAGCGTGTCTTATGGAAGTTATATATATATATATATATATATATATATATATATATATATATATATATATATATATATAGGTAGTAGATCATATGAAAACTAATTATTACGTGAAACCTGTAACCTATCATAAAATGATGCATTTTGTGCATGAAATGTTGCATAATAAAATATATTATTTTATATTATTTTTATGCATAGCATATAATGCATCACCATGATAATGCAACATTTTATGATAAAAATGCAACACTTTTGTGCATAAAATGCAACATTTTATGATGGGTTGCAGGTTTCACGTAATAATTAGTTTTCACCATAACCTATATATATATATATATATATATATATATATATATATATATATATATATATATATTGAGAATTACAAATCAAATATATTATAATTATAACACAATTCTACTCAAATACATGAAAAACTACTCCACACATAGGTGGGAAGTTTTACATATTTAAGATCGAAAAGTAGTACTCCGTATTTTTGATTGAGTCTCCGCTAGAGTTGCGGGATGTGGTTTGAATTATTTGAACGGCTTGTCATAAGGAGGCCATCCGAGTCGAGTCGAATTCTATCGTGGTTTGAAGTTGGTTCGTTTATTATAGATTTAAGAGCATCTATAGCGGTGCCTATTAACCAATTTCTTCCAATTTACTGAAGCGTCTATAAACTTCTGCATCAACAATAGTGCCGGTGTCACTAAAATTTTGGATTTTTATTTTTAATTTTAAATTTGGTATTTTTTTTGACAATAATCATTTTGAAAATGCAAATTTTATTCAATTGAAATAAAATACTCCGTAAAATAAAAGTTACAATAATTTAAAACAAGAAATATGAACCGGAATTTTATTTTGGACCAAAGCGTGTCCAAATTTCTTTGATCAAACCATGATCTAGTCTTGTGTGGCTTGAGCATAAAAAAGATCAAATTTCCTTTTCAAAAAATTTAAATTTTTCATGGTGTTTGACGAGCTCGATGCCTAGTCCTCTGGGCTCCAGTAAGTCAACTGCCCATTTTCCTCTTCAACAATCATACTCCCTCCGAATCAAGATTCGTGTCCCCTTTATTTTGGGCACGGGAATTAAGATGGAAATGTTTAATATTTTACGTGTATTGTGTTTAGGGGTAAAGTATAGTTTATGTATTTAGCCATATTTGTATATATAACTAAATAATGAAATTTTATATTATAATTATTTTTTTGTGCTTAATTAATTAAATTAATTATTTTATTTAATTAAATTTCCAGATTTTTTTTGTTGTCTTCGAAAACCAATTCCAAACATAATCAAGTTTATAATGAAACAATTCGGATATTCAGAGTTCGAAATCCCTAAATTCCAAAATTCAAAATTTCAAATTCCAAACTCCCTAATTAAATCCCTAATTCAAAATTCAAAGTCCCTAATTAAAATCCAAAATTCCAAAATTTCAAAATCCCAAATTTCAAAATCCAAAATCCAAAATTCCAAAATTCCAAAATCCCTAATTTAATCGGTGAGGAAGGAGGAGTAGATGAGGTAGGTGACGAACTGGGTGCGCTCGGCGATGGAACTGCTGGTGATGCTGGCGGCAGCGATGGTGAAGGCCCACTGGTAGAGGAAGTTGGAGTAGTCGAAGCTGGCGGTGGGGACATCCTTGAGGCTGAAGAAGTGCTTGCCGATGAAGCCGTTGGAGGGGCCGCCGAAGGCGAAGGCAAAGCCGAAGACGTAGTAGAAGCGGCCGCCGCCGCCGGCCATCGAGGACGTTGGAGAAGACGAGGTAGGCAGAGAAGAGGAGGTAGGTGGTGTCGATGGCGTCGCCGGAGTGAATGAAGAAAGAGGAGCAATTTGGAGAGTTGAGGAAGAACGAAGAGGAGAGAAAGAGATTTGGGTTTTTTGGGTGTGTATTGGGTAGGTGAATTGATTTTGGGGTGGATGAGTTTAATTGGGTAGATGGGTTTTTAGTTTTTAGTTTTTTTTTTTAATGTTTTAATTTTTGAAAAAAAAAGTTAATTAGTTTTAAGTTAAGTGTAGTTAGAGAATGACTAATTGTACAAGTAGTATTTTAATTCTTTCCTAAAAAGGGAAGGGGTCACGAATCTTGAGACGGCCCAATAAGAAAATAGAGTCACGAATCTTGAGCCGGAGGGAGTATTAAGCATGATAATTTAAAAATACATGACCACGGTGATTTGTTCGACATACCATAGTCGAACCGGCCTATCTATTATTCCTTAACAAGCTGGAAAAACGTCGAATGCTCTTTTCACGTCCTCGCGTGCAGACACTTATTTTGGCAAATAGAGCTCTCTTCGAATCAGTGGAGTAGGGAAGAGTCTTCACAAAGTTGGTTAGTTAGGGTAGACGCCGTCGGCAAGATAGTAGCACATCTTGTGTTCGTTGCCGTTGGCGTAAAAATTGATTGTCAGCACTATGCCCTTCAGAAAATCGCTAAACACATTAGATTGATTCAAGACATTGATATATTGTTGTCAGAGCCCGCTACAATTCTACAACGAAGAATGAATGCCAAATCCACAAATCTTGTGAAGCAACAGTCTCGAGCACAATTGTCGGTTTGCTCTTCTTTTGGTTCGTGTAAGCTCTTTTCCACACCGTCAGATACTTCTTCCATTGCCAATACATGCAGTTGATGCTTCCAAGCATGCCTGGAAAACCATATCGACCCTCATGCATCTGGAGTAAGCGAGCGCATTCGCTTGCTATTAACATCCTTAAGTACTCCGCACTGAAGGTCGCCACTATGTCTTTCCGAAATTACTTCATTGATTCATGGCCACTAGAGTCGCCCATCCTTATATACTCGTCGTATTGGTCGGCAGCGCCGGCATTTGCAAGTTGTCACAATGCAATAGTGTATTTTTAAAGCGTAAATAGACCCATTTTTCGGTTGCATTCGTTGCTATAAATATTGCTCCCGCACCTTCAACCAGTCTTTGATCTATTCAAAGATATGTTTCCTCATCCGAAATTGACGACGGAATAAATTGGCGCCCTCTGTTGGATGTTTTGAGTAGTAGTCGGCGTAGAGGCGGTCATGAGCTACCTCACTGTTCCTTTCCACCATGAACCTCTTTGGCCGTGACCTTGGTTGCTCTTCTTTTTCTTCTTCTGCAATTTCAGCTTGTTACAATCGTCGTGCTTCTTCATCGAATTTTCATCTTTCTACCATTCTTTTGTTGAAATTGTTGTTGTTCCACATGATTAAAAACTTTTGAGCTCATTTAGGCTCATGAGAAAGAGAGTCTCATGGCCGCCCTGGGCCTAGGCCAAGGGTGCAACCGCCTAGGGCCCAAGGCTGGATGGGGTCCCAAATTGTTTTTTAACCCATATACTACCTCCATCCCATATAGTTAGACCTCTTTTGACTTTTGACTTTTTCGGCACGCATTTCCACCGAAACCTAGTACGGGTTTTAAAATATAATTTTGAAGTATTCTTTCTTTTACTGGATACTATGTAGTATTTAATATAAGCCCAAATGTATTGTGAGCTTCTTTTAAGATAAAAAAGATAAAATAACACTGATCTATCAAATAAAACAAACCCAAATATATTGAGTTTAGGGCTTTTTGGTTCAAATTTATCCTCCGACTTTTATTTTGAAGGCCAATAATAGTCATTTCGTAGTAAGATAACTACAATTTATAGAAAATTACGAATGACTTTTCTTCTTGAATTATGTAAGATATTATTTTTCTATTGGAGAATCGAACTCGATTTTCTTTCTTTTTTTAAAAAAATTTCTTTCTTATTGTAATTCATAATTTAATATTGCATTTCATTTGTCTAACTGTGAAATATCTAGTATAACTTTATGCTCTTAATGATTGTTAGGAACAAGATACAACTTAATATTGCAATTTTTATATATACGAAGGGCTTCTATTTTCAATTTCGCCTAGAGCCCCAAAATGTTATAACCAGCCCTGAGAAGACGATTATGCTTCTGAGGGCGTGCCCGTATCTGGCGCATGTGAGAAAAGGCGTCATTGCGGATGCTCTAAGTATTGAGCTCAATTTATCGGGTCATGGATGAAAGAGTCTAATAAGTTCAAACAAGATTTTCAAGGTAGAGACTTTTTTGAGTCGATTGACGGTTTTCAATCTGTACATCAAGAAGACCTGTACAGAATGAGATTCAACTTCTTAACATTTAAGCTTATCTAACTTATCAGAAGTATGATAATCCTCAAATCATCAGTAGTGTTCTTAAGAAAGGTTTTAGGATCTAACCAAAACATGAGAACAAATAAGATCAAAATGTTTTTAATGAGTTCCCTTAACATATATTCTCACAAATAACTTCCCCAAGATTCAAACCCATACTTTTTCGGGAAAAAAGAAAAATTCGAACCGATAGTAACACAAGCCAACGCGGCACAATTTACGAATTGAACTAGAGAAAAAAGTTAAATAAAAAATATATTAAAACACCTAATGGGCCTAAATAACTTGGGGCCCCAATTTTTTTGGCCCCAACATGACTATCCACACTATTCAAGGCCTAGAACCGCCACTGATATCTGTGATATATTCTGAACATTATACTGTATATATTTCTAATTGGACTTTATAAATGACATATCTTAACAACTATCAAATACTCCATCCATCCTCCATTTCTTGACATTAATACTATTTGGCACGCTTTTCCACCAAAATCTAGTATGAGTTTTAAAATATAATTTTGAAATATTTTTTGTTTTAAGGGATAGTACGACACTCGTAGTATCCCGTAAAAGAAAAAATACTTCAAAATTATATTTTAAAACCCGTACTAGGTTTCGGTGGAAATGCATGCCGAAAAGTTTTGGGTCAAGAAATGGAGGACGGAAGTACATTTTTTATGGTTTTTTATCATTAATCGGGATGATCTTTTATATCTTCGTATTATATTTTTTATTTTACTGACGAATAATTGTTACGTGTTCATAATTGTTATTGATTTTGAAATATTTTTATCACATGTTAATTATTCGTTGGTGTAATTGGGGCAATAAGCGATGCAACACAAAAGTGTAATCGAAGATACGAAATATTTTTGAATAACAACACATTCGTTAATAGTAATTGAAAATGGATAAAAGTTAAGCACACATGCATATAGTTGGTAGGACTTACCCTAAATCTAAAATTCATAATATTAATTATAAAAAGAAAATTTGGCTCTACCCATCATTTGATTCTCCAAGAGCTTCTCCGTCCTTTTTCTTTAAATCAATAGAAAGGCTCGAACTTGAGACATTTTTCCACGGAAGTCTCAAGCACTAATCCAACCACTACCACTAGGGCAACTCACGTGCACGAGCTTCTCCATCTTCGTTAAGCTCGTGTTGCTGTACAAGTTGATCTATTTTCCTGAATTGATGCGACGACTTTAGATTGTACATCAATTGTCGTTGATCGAATCTGTTATCTTCACATGAGTCTCTCTAAAAACAAAAACAAAAAACAAAAAACAAAAATAATAAAATAAAATTAATGTTGCATATATATTGTTGGGATATTATGTTAGGGGGAACTTGAATCAAGTAATAAACAATTTGTTTTGATTCGATTCCAAAACCCTCTTTAGAATATTTCCCTTATTATTTTTGATGAACTAGACAAGTTTTTATAAAGCAAAGCTTACTTGTTAGGAAGCTTTATTTTTAGTCTAGAAGCGTTGAGAATGGAGCAGTCAGAGCTCGCAAAACGTTAGGAAGCGAAGCGGCTCCAGCAGTGAAGCTTTGACAAAGCTTCTTGGAGACGCTTCAGATAAAGATGCTAAGAGAGAGGTTTCCTTTCAGTAGAAGCGAAGCGCTCTCAAGTCAGCTCACCCAAAGCATCTCTGATATAGAGTTGAAATCAAAGCGTCAATCAGTACAAGTGTGACAAGTTTGACTCGCAGAATCCAAGTTTGAATTTCAAACTTTCGGATGTCTGACATCCCACAGAATGAAGCCTACGTGTCATCACACTATTGCATAATGAAAACGGCTACAGTCCAAGAAGTCAAAGTTAGGTAAAGACGGACATCCCTTCCTGACTCTTGCAGGCTGACACGCCGAATTATCCAATATTAAGGAACACGCAACCTCTTCTCTCTCAATGGGAAGTAGGGTTCCTTACTATAAATAGAAGGAGTTGCACACACACTAAAACTAACGCACGTACAAACGATTCAAGCATTCACATTTGCAAGAACTCAAGCAAATTTCTCTCTAGTACTTAGTTCTTCCAAAGCGCTTCACTTTAGTGTGTCCTTAAGAACTTGTTTCTTAAGTATTGCAACTACCTAACTTTCTAGGTTCAATCTCTTATATCCATAGCCTAGACTCTTGAGAATCCTTATCCCTTACTTGTGATTTCATTGTAAAGGATTTTCATACTTACAAAAATCCAAAACCCCAAAACCCAAGTCTAGAGTGAATAGATTGAGTTGTAAGGTTATCGAGCTTTTGTGAAAGAGTGTGTTGTTGTAAGGTTTCTCGAGAGCCAGTAAAATCTCTGAGGATTCAAGTGCAAGTTTGTTATTTGCCTTGAATCACTTCCCTTTGGAAGTATAAAACAAGGAGTACCGAGTGAAGGTATTCATCCCGTCGTGGATAGAGTGGACGTAGGAGAGGTGCTCCGAACCACTATAAATTGGTCGTCTCTTATTTTAAGTTATTTATTGCTTTGATTATTCGCATACACACACTCACCTCTTTAATATTAACAAGGTTTTAATTTGCAAGATAAGCTTTAAAGACTCACCACATTCTGCACAGTATCACACAAGTGAGAGGCTTTGAACGCTTCACTTAGCTTCAAAGCGTCTACTCATCTAAAAGGCTGAAAATCACAAGAGAAGTTACACTTCTCTGCACACGTATTCACCCCCCCCTACGTGTGTAAGCGCCTTTCGGGACCAACAAGTGGTATCAGAGCAGGGGTTCTAACTGACCTGTGTTTTTGAATACTGGTAGCGCGAAAGCACTATAGTAGGTCTACCTAAACCGATCTTTCCAAACTTGCATTAAAACCTCACTCACTACATCTTGCATCTTTCTAATCTCCTTTTTTCAAGATGTCTTCCTCAGCATAGCTTCCTCAGTTCTCGATCGAAGGCTATACAATGTGGATCTTCCGGGTGGAGTCCCATCTCACTTCACTTCATGACCGCATGCATGAGGTTGTCAAAAAGGGACCCATCATAATCATGAAATGTCTATTGAGGAACCGTGAAAAGGAAAAATCCGTCGACCAAGACGGCAACCCTATTGACGAGGAAGAAAGCGCTTCCACCGATGTCTATGTCGTAAAGCTTAGAGAAGAATATATGACCAACGACTTCAAAGCTGATAATCTAGATCGGGTGGCACGCAATGTGATCCAGTCAACCATCCCCGACACCTATCTCCCAAGAATCATGAAATGCAAAACGGCGAAGGAGATGTGGGAAACTCTTGCCCTAATCTCACAAAGTACGGAGAAAATTAAGGAAAACAAACTCTCTGTATTGATGCAAGAGTTTAACGCTCTCACAATGAAGAGCAATGAGAGCATGGAGTCTTTCGAGACTCGAGTTCTGGGAATCACCACAACTGTGGCTTCCCTGGGGAAAGAACTCACCTTCAAAGAGATCAATCAAAAGGTGGTTCGCGTTCTGTCTGGAAAATGGCAAACAATGAAGGAACTCTTCCTCTCACAAAAAGAATTGGGAGACATGTCTCCTGAAATGATATTCTCCGAATTCAAAGCGATCGAATTTGACTTAGTCAAGAAAGCGCTTCGTGAGGATGAGGAGGAGCTTCCAGTGAAATCAAAGAATCTGGCTTTCAAAGCCGCAGTAGAGAACACCACCATCGAAGCCGACACTTCCAACAGTGAGGTTGCAGAAATGTCGAGAGAAAAACTGGATGATTATGCTCTCTATCTTGTTAGAGGGTTTATCAACTCCAACGCTAGAGCGGCCAAGTATAAAAGATTCTACAAATCTCAAGGCCAGAGCTCACGCTTCACCCCACGTGATGGGAAAAGAGATGACAAATCTGCAGCCATCCCTAGAGATAAAGCTAACATTGAGTGCTACGAGTGTCACAAAATGGGGCACTACAAAAGTGAATGCCCGAAGCTCTCAACCAAAGAAAAAGATGAGGTCAAAGCTCATCGTGAGGACAGCCGTCGCGCTCTCGTAGCCGATGCTCCTGTCGAATCCAAAAAGTCCATCGACCATGATGAAGATCAGTTCACTGATGATGAATACAATTATGGTTGCACGGCAATAGAAGCTGAAATGGAGGTAAATATCCCTGAACCTAATACTCTTCCATTATCACTAGGTAGTGAATATGGTGACAGTGAGGATGAGGCTTTCAGCTTGGAAAGTGATCTCTTTGATGACTATTTAGAGTTGCTCAAGAATCAAGAATCCTTGCAGGAAGTTCTCATTCAGTTCAGAAAAGAGAACGACAGATTAGCCAATACACTCGAGTCCAAAGAAAAGGACATATTCGAGTTGACGGCTAAGTTCGATGACCTTCTTAAACGTCACCAATGTACCATATCCACCTCCAAGGAACGCAAAGACACTCCTCGATCATCTCAATAGCACCTCTGTAGCTATTGAAACAATCAAAAGTTCTTTCAAACCCTTAAAAAGTTTGAAAGGAATCGGCTTTGGTTCCATCTTCACAGCTTCATCCGATGCTAGTACCGAAGCGTTGATGAAAAGCTCCAAAGCTGATCAACACACTACTAGCAAAGGAAAAAAGTTAGTCGGGTTTGTGGCTGAAACTTCAAGGCAAGCTTCCAAAGCGCCTTCGAAGGTTCAACCTGACGCTTTGAGAAAATCAAAGACTGGAAAGCCTAAACGCTCTAAACGTAATTCAAAGCGTGTCCAGTCTTCGACAATTCCGAAGCGTCAACAAGAGTGTAAAGTTGACTTGGATAACTTCACATCTCATGGAGGAACTCAAGTTCGCTTTATCCCTGACGCTTCACATAACTTTCATGATCGAAATCTCATCGATCATTTTACACAAAGTGAAAACACTCCTTCACGCTCTCAGAGAAGGAGGAACCGTAAGCGCTTTCACTATTACACACACGATTACACTCAGGGTTTTCCTATTAAACAAAGCCCTATTTGTTTCATTCAGGATCTCGAGAAAGGAATCACTCTCTCGGTGAATCCAACTCGAGTTTTCAAAACCACTAACATCAATGAACCCAATGCAAATTGGGTACCTAAAAATTGTTGATCTCTTAGATCAAAGCGGCGAACTCGAAAAATACGGACAAGGGGAAGGAAGAAGCTGCTTGGTACCTAGACAGCGGATGTTCACATCACATGATGGGTGAACAATCCTTCCTCGATGAGTTTATCATAAAGCCGGGTCCAGATGTAATTTTCGGTGATGATGCAAAAGGCATCACCATCGGATACGGTACTTTTTGCGTTGGAAATATGAGACTTCCTAATGTCTCATATGTCCAAGGCCTCAAACATAACTTACTTTCCATTTCTCAATTCTATGATAACGGGTTCGTGGTAGAGTTTATCTCTAACCAGTGTGTTGTCAAGAACAAAGCGTCTATGCAGGTTGTTCTTACAGGTACTCGAAGGCAAAATGTGTATGTAGCCAACTAGAGCAGCTGCGAAGTCAGAACCGGCCTCATCGCTAGATGCACCTCGGAGATTGGGTGGTTATGGCATCGTCGCCTCAACCATTTGAACTTCAAAACAATGAACAAGATCTCCTGAAAGAATCTTGTTCGAGGTATTCCTAATGAAGTCTTCAACAAGGATATTGTGTGCCAAGCCTGCCAAGAAGGCAATCAGATCAAGAAGTCCTTTCAAAGTGTCGAGGGACATGGTTCATCCCAAATTCTAGAGCTCCTGCACATGGATCTCTTCGGTCCTATTTCACCAGTCACTTTGAGTGGGAGAAAGTATGCTCTTGTAGTCGAGGACGATTTCTTACGCTACACGTGGGTACTAATTCTACTAAAAAAGAAAGATACGCTTTGGGAACTTCCAAAGCTCCTAAAGCAGTTGACAGTGGAAAAATGATTGAATGTGGTAAAAATACGCTCCGATAAAGGAACAGAATTCCTCAATCAATTCATTGAAGCGTATACCACAGAGAATGGGATTCTACATTAGACTTCATCAGCTCGTACTCCACAACAAAACAGCGTTGCAGAGCGCCGAAACAGAACCATCAAAGAGGCTGCACGTTCAATGCTCGCGGATGCCCAACTACGAAAAAGGTTCTGGGGCGAAGCAACCTTCACAGCATCCTATACCCAGAACCGCACTCTAATCAACACACACCATGACAAAACCCTATATGAATTATGGAAAAGGATAACTCCTATTCTCTCTCATTTACATATTTTTGGCTGCAAGTGTTTTATCACAACAACGGTAAAACGCAATTGAGAGCGTTTGACAGCAAAGCTGATACGGGAATATTTCTTGGATATTCCCCTACTAGCAAAGCTTATCACGTCTACAATTGTCAAACTCTTGTTGTGGAAGAAACACCACATGTTGTTTTTGATGAAGCTGCTTTCAAGACTCCACAGGTACAGGTAAATGCTGAAAGCATGAACGTTGGATCTGAAAGTGTATTGGAGTCTCCTGAAGCATCTTCCAGACCAATCACGCGCTCCGTCTCTAAACAAGTAGATTTGGTGGACGCTTCGGTAGCAGACGAAATTGAAGACGGAGTTGAAGTAATGGAGCAGGATCTCAATAAGCTCTCTCTCGATAAGGGGAACCAAACTCGAGAATAACTGATCCTCTGACCTCATTGGTTCCAAACAGTGAGGAAGCTCCATCCAGTCTAGTGGTCTGTGATCAAGGGAATGGTGATGATCACATACCACGCTCCGAGGCGGATGATATGGAGGTATCATCCCCAAGAAGGTGTTCTAGGTGATCCCAGCCAGGGCGTCAGGACTAGAAGTACCTTATTTCATGGTGAGAGTTGCCTGTTTAGTTGCTTCCTAGTAAACACCGAGCCTTCATCGGTGGAGGACTCTCTAAATGATTCAAACTGGATAACTGCCATGGAAGAGGAGCTAAATGAGTTTACAAGGAATGGCGTTTGGTACCTAGTGGATCGACCTTCTCATCAAAGCATCATCGGTACCAAATGGGTCTTCAAGAATAAGACCGACGAAAGCGGCAACATCGTTCACAACAAAGCTCGCTTGGTCGCAAAAGGATATTGCCAGGAGGAAGGCATCAATTTTGATGAAACCTTTGCTCTCGTTGCTCGTCTCGAAGCCATCAGGATGTTCCTTGCATATGCCGCATCCAAGAAGTTCAAAGTGTATCAAATGGATGTGAAGAGTGTCTTTCTCAATGGAGATTTGAAGGAGGAAGTGTACGTCGAACAGCCCCCAGGCTTTGAAAAGAGTGATCAAGTGTACCGGCTCATCAAAGTGGTGTATGGCCTCAAGCAGGCACCCAGAGCGTGGTATGAGACTCTTTCAAACTTCCTAGTTGAAAGCGGCTTTCAAAAAGGGAAGGTAGATCAAACCCTCTTCACGATCAATGACGGTGAAGACATGCTATGGGTACAAATCTATGTCGATGACATCATCTTTGGCTCTCCAAATCAAACCTTGAGTGATAAATTTGCGGGGTTGATGAAGAGAAAATATAAGATGTCTATGATGGGGCTGATGACATGCTTTTTGGGATTGCAAGTAAAGCAAACGAGTCATGGAATCTTCATCAATCAAGCCAAGTACACTCGTGATATGCTCACTAAGTTTGGTGTTCAAAATTGCAAAAGCGTCAAGATTCCAATGAACACAAACTTCAAGATAGATCCAGACTTGGATGGCAAGTCAGTCAACGCTACGGATTACCGTATGTTGATTGGCTCTCTGTTATATCTTACAGCTAGCCGACCCGACATCACTTTTGCTGTAGGCGTCTGTGTTAGATTTCAAAGCAATCCGAAGCAAAGCCATTTAGAGGGAGCTAAGCGCATTCTTCGATACCTTAAAGGGACCATCAACTTATGCCTTTGGTATCCGGCAGAAGATGATCTCACGCTTAGTGGCTACTCCGATGCCGATTTCGGTGGATGCAAAGTTGATAGGAAATTAACTAGTGGAACGTGTCAATTCATTGGCAACAAGTTGGTTTCATGGTTCTCAAAGAAACAATCTAGTGTTGCCACCTCTACCACCGAAGCGGAATACATGGCTGCGGGAAGCTGTTGTTCACAAATCCTTTGGCTAAAGCAACAGTTGAAGGACTATAAAGTGGAATGTTCGGAGGTTCCAATTTATTGTGACAACACAAGCACAATTTCCATCACCCACAATCCCGTGTTTCATTCAAAATGTAAGCATATTGAAATTTGCCATCATTTTATTCGGGATCATGTGGAGAAGCAAGATGTTAAGGTGGAAAAGATTCCAACTGAGGATCAGAAAGCGGATATTCTCACCAAGTCGCTTCCACAAGCACATTTCAACAAATTATGTCTAGAACTAGGGTTGCTAGACCCTGGTGAGGAGAAGGTGGAGTAACGGTGGAGAAGGCAAAGCGTGTTCCCTACCTACTCTCACGCTTTCCTTTATGGGAAAGATTGTTGGGATCATTGGTTAAGGGGGAACCGGTCTTTGCAGGTAGTGTGAAAGAGAAGACTTTATCTCCCCTTTTCATGGGATGATAATTAAACCGAAGGGATGGAGTTCCTTTTAGGAGCATCGACCTCTACACGCTTCCACATCTCTTGTGAAAGCGCGGTTGAGTGATCTTCCTTGATGAGTTAATCAAGGATGCTTGATCAAGGTTGTTACTCGTACCACGATATTCGTAAAAACTTGTGTCGTCTTGTCAGAGCAGTGCACAAGTGGTACCTTGTGGATCTCTTGAGAATCCAGCTTTTAAGTTTAGAGCTTGGCACAATCTTGACGTTTCACTCCCAAAATTCTTAAAATCCTTTATGCTGAAAAAAACATGAAAGCATTGAGTTGATAATCCTCTTCAAGTTAACATACGCGTACATAATTTTTAGGACGTATTGTATGGAGTTGCTTGAATGATTTTCACTCAATTTTCGCACAAGCTTTCATGGTGGAGATGGAGCCAGAAGCGCAAAGCATGTTAAAGATCTTCACCACTACTAATTGTGAAAGCCTCACTTGTTTTGAGTAATGTGAAGCACCAACTTTAAAAAGGGTAGTGTCTACTCTTAAGAATCTCGCTTCATGGAAATATGAGATAGCTTGCCCTAGTAAGGAAGTAAATTCATAGCTCTTTCATGGATGATATGAATCTCGTGCCCAAACGGTATATCCCTAGTAAAGCATGAGGCAACCCACATCACTTCATTATCTATAAAGACACTCATCCCCAACCGGGTCCCTTGTGGATTTTGTCATCTCATTTCCCATGATATCGAATTCACGAGTTAAACCTACCCTAGTAAGAGTAAAGGACTTGACATTATTTCAACTCTCGACATAAGTAAAGCGTCTCCCCTACGGAGTTCACACTCTCGTTAAAGATAGCCCAAAGCTATGTTTAAGGGGGAAACACTTTATCTTAGAGAGAAAGCGTCTAGATGAGAATAGACGCTCTCACACTTTCAAAGCGTGAACGTTCTTGTTTCTCAACTGAAGCTTTAACATTTGAGTACATGGATCGTCAGAGCGTAGTATCAGTCATTTACAATTTTGACTGACTGGTAAGGTCTCCCTTTCGCGTCTTTCAATTTAAGTAAGTGAGTCAACGCAAAGCGTCTTCAAGAACCCTGTGCGTGACCTACCGAAAATATTAAAGTGCTGATCCAGATGCTTTCTGAACTAGACGCTCTCATCTAAATTCCGAAGCGTGGCAATCAGCCAAATTTCAAATCTTTCTAGAAATTAATCTCTCATTAATTTCCTTATATGTTATATATATCTATAAAGCAAGATATCACTCAAGTATAGTTTGCGTGTGATATCTTTGCATTTAATGCAAAGACTGCTGTAGTTACTGGACTCGAGAAACACTCGCGCGTGATTCTCACTCGCGCTACCGAACCGCCAAAAACTTTTAATCTTGGCCGTCGGACGTTTCGAATTACTTTTTCCCTAACCGCACGATCAAATAACTATCAAGCATGATCTATACACGATCAGAGCCACTCATTCATTTTTCGGAATGTGATCTTAGCCACTCACTAAGACACGTCGTCCCACTAACCTTTTAATACTCGTTATACTTATCTATGCATATATTAGAACTTTTTCACTCCTCACTTTCATTATACATCATTTTCGCCATTTCTGCAAATTCTTCAAGTTCTACAACTCACAGAACTTCTATCTCTACTGCATATCTTATTTCTTTTTCCACATAAATTCAAAATGGTTAATGCAAAATGGCAACCTGCTCCTAGAAGCCGCTACGGAGAATTTGTAGTTACGGAGGCTCACGTCGATCGTGATTTACTGACCGATGGCGGAATCATCAAGAGAGCAATCCTCAATTCCGGCCTGGAAAATCTTCTTTTCCAGCATCCCAAGTACATTAATCCGGTAGGGGTCGTCGAGTTCCTCTCCAACTTGAACTCGGAAACCCTAACTACCAATATCTCACTGCAACAGTTCAATGAACAAGGCTTGGTTCGATCTGTGGCAACCGAAACCCTAGAGCTCGATGCTCTATTCGAGGATTCTGTCCCCATTCCTAACTCTGGGGAAGATCCGGAGTCTGTTGGAGATCCGGATATCCAGAAGGAGTTCAGGCACTTCTCATCGGATCCACGCGCCATCTTCATCCGCAAGCAGTCGAAGGCAACATCATTTCGACCGCCCTTCGACAACATGATTAACATTGTGACAAAGTGCCTACTTTGTCACACCGGTAGCTGGTCCACCATCACAGAATAGAAGATTCATCTTCTGTCGGCGCTCTGTGATACCGCGATCAACCGTATGCTTTACAACTGGAGAGCATGGTTTGTGAAGCAGTTGGTTGAGGCCAGCAAAGCCGCTCGAGAAGTGATGGACGGGGAACACAAAGGCCAACTTGAGTTTCTTAGCAAACTCAAGTATGGAATGAAGATATCCTATTTCTTGGAGGCGTCCTGGGTAGCTCAAGAATGGCTCGTGGAAAGCAAGTACACTCGTGTGCTTTTTACAAAGGCGCTTCCAGGCGACGAGTTTGAAGTTGTTGCCCCTCCCGCTTCAGACATTGAATATACCAGTGCCGAAGCGCTAATATTGAAGGAAGAGGAGGAGAAGAGAAGGAAGAAGGGTCGAAAAGGCCCAAAGAAGCCAAAGCGCTGTCGTGTGTCAGAGAAATCAGTCCCTTCCACGGCAGGGAAGTGTGGACTGATAGATGTAGATGACGAGGAAAGCGCCGCTTCCTCCTACAACGCTTCAGACTCTGACAAAACTTTAAGTCAGGATCTGGAAGCCGGTGCCCTAACTGCACAAGATGAAGGAGAGGAAGTTGAAGTGCCAGGAGAGGATGTTGATCGCATCGGCGCTCTCCACGTCGCTGACGAAGCGTCCAGCTCATCAGCAGACGAGGAACTCCAAACTGACGTGCCCCCACCTCAATCTCCCAAAGTGTCCAGTCCAGTAATGAGGACTGTTGACAAAGAGCTCCAGTGGGCTGAAGAGGAAATAAAAGAATTCTTTGGAGAATTCTCTCTACCTCCATCCGTGCTGGAGGTTACTTCACGCTTCTTGAAGTACGTCCGAAGCTGCGGTACCAACGTGTACAAAATTTGCCAGTTGGTGCGGGCTAACGACCCTAAAGCGCTGGTCGAGGAGGAGGCCTCGATCTTTAGCAGCTTTAAGTTAGAACGCTTCGATGACCTGATCGATGAGCCAGAAGTGTGGAGGCGCATCGAGAGGAAGGTCCAGGAGCTTGTTCCCTCCTACACACCCACTCCATTAACACCAGCTGGCGCACCTGTCAGTGTGTTTGAAGAACGACTCTCGATTCTTCAAACCGCTCACGACGAAGTGGAGTGTGAGTGTGCACAACTGACGAGTGAATTAAAGGAGAAAGAGAGCTAGCTTTCTAAAGCTGAGGAGGAGAAGAAGCAGGTGGATGACGAGCTTTCAACTGCTACCACAGAGTTGAAAGCACTGAAGGAGGAGATGGTGAAAAAAGAAGAGGAGCTCTCCACTGCTACCAAAGCATTGGAAGAGTTGAAGGTGAAATCAACGGCTGTGGAGTTGCAGTTGGTTGAGGAGAGAGAGCACATAGAAATAGCTCATGATGAGCTTTCGACCGTTAAGGCACAGCTTTTAAAAATTCCAGCCTTACGTTCGGAAGTGCTGAAGCTGTCTACGGAGTTGGATGACATGGAGCGTGTCCACAGAGAGCTGGAAGTTGCCGAAGCTGAACTCTCCACGACCAATGACAAGGTCGCTCAACTGGAGAAAGAGCTTAAAGCGGCAAAAGCAGAAAATTTTGAAGCCGCCTCTGTCACCCAACAACTCAATGCAAAGCTAGAATCCTTGGAGAGGAAACTCACGGATTCTGAAAAACAAATGAAGCAGGCAGTGGCCATGCTGGGCCAAGCAGCGGCTGGAGCGCAAAGCGGATCGAGTCAGGTTGTGCCAACCACTGCACTGGAAGACATCTCCAACAAAATAGAGGGGCTAGCAGCCTTCGTCCAATCTGAGTTCCGTGTGTATCACGCAACCCTGGAACGGTCGGTCATTTTAACCAATGCGCGCTCTCCAGCTCCAATCCTTTCAGCACAAGTCCTAGGCGCTTTCCTGGCACAAGGTTTATTGAAGCCTAATCAGCCGAACATCACTCTGCCAGGAGCCGCCAGCCAAAGCGCCAACGTACAGTGCGCTCCCTCCAAGCCCGTTTTTTATGCTGCCAAAAAAGGGGAAACAACTGGGACGCCAAGTGGTCAATCCACATCAGCCAAGGCCAAAGAGGACACTTCCAAGAAAGTGGAAGCACAGAAGGAGGGAGAAGCGGAGAAGTTAGTGATCATCTTGGATGAGCCAATCGATGTCACTCCCTTCAAGCCGTGTCAGCAGCGCCACAGAAAGAAAGGTGAAGCGCAAGAAGAAAGGGCCTGCTGACACCAACCCCAAGAAAAAGTTAAAACTGACTCCCGTAACGATGACCAAGGAGGCTAGAGCACAATGCGAATTCCAAGAGGAGTTGGACGTGATTTTGCTACACAAAATGAATTTCCACCTTCGAAGGTATCTGTTGAAGTACACTCCGACCAACGCCGCTGAAAAGGAATGCCTGGAAATGATGGCAAAGTATAAAGCGGTGTCAGAGTGCAGGGACGAAGTTTTAATGAAGAGGTGGTGACCGACTCAGACAAAGCGCTTCATCTATTGAAGATGGAAGCGCTTGAAGGGAAGAGAATTTTTCATCGAGAGCCTGCGAACAACCGATTTTGAAAAATACAGGAAGCAGCTGTTTGCCAGGGAAGAACTCGATAGAAAGAGGCTGAGGGATGAGGCTCCTAATGCCAAATTTGTTGATGAGATTATTCCAGCTGACCTCAAGGAAGAGTGGAATGATGTCAAAGTGAAGTTTGTCAAATGTTTCTACTACTGGCAAGGCTTTCGCACTGAGTACGCCATGGATTGCTTTCATTGCATACATGGATCATTGCTGTTAGTATGTTTTTGTGTGAATTTTCTAGTGTTTTGAGAGTCGTTTTTAGTTTCTTTTGGTTCGTCTTTCTTGTTATTTTCTTATGTTTTAGGTGAAGTTGGGGTCGAGAGGAGAATGGTCAAAAGATTAACGAAGAGGGCATGTTTTGGATGTTTTTGAAATGAAACGGTGAATGTCAAGTGAAGGGGGATGAAAGGAATCGAAGCTCGTTGAAGAAAAGGAGAAACGAGAAGAAAAGAAGAGAAAAATAAATGAAGAAGGCCGAAGAGGCAAGCTAGCGGGCCGCTGGGTCTGCCAATTGAGAGAATTGCGAGAGGGTTTCCCAGCGGGCCGCTGGACCCTAGCGGGCCGCTGGGCCTGGCCGACTTGATATGCTATTTTCCTTATTTGTTAGGTTTTTGAAGACCTATATATATATGTAAACTCTTATGAAAAAAAAGACTTTTGATTCCTTAGATTTTAGTTTTCTAAAACCCTAGTTTAGAGCATTGCTTTGAAGATTGGGAATCCGGATTCAAGTTCTGGCAAGTTTAATTCAAGTTTTAGTTTTTCTTTAATTCCTCGTTCTTCGTTCGTTTTAAATTCTCGTAAGTCTAGTTAAAATTCTTAGATTCAATTTAAGTGCTTTTCATATTCTCTTGCTTTTATTTTCTAAGATTCAAACTTTGTTTAGTTTTTCTAGATTTAATTTAATAAGCATGTTTAGGTTTCTTTGCACTAGTGTAGATTTATTTGGTTCTTTATTGCTTTATTGTCAATTCATTGCCTAGGTAGATTTATTGCTTTTACATAGTTTTATCTCAAGGTTTAAGATTAGTTGCTTTTAATGTTTCTTTTATTTTCAAGTCTAGATTAATTTTAATTACTTTCTTCATTTTAAAGCCTAGGACTTAATTTAAATCCAAAAACCCCCTGTTTTACCTGCTTTCTTAGGGTAGATAATCGCACAATTGGTTTCCCTGTTAAGCTTTCCTTGAGATTCGACTTAGGGTTAATCTACTAGTACTACGATAGACCTAGTCCTATTGCTAGCACTATTTGGGTGAAACAAATTTTGGCGCCGTTGTCGGGACTACTTTAGGCGATTAATGTGTGATTTTATTTTCTGTGTTTACTTCTTGTTTATTAAAAAAAAAAAAAAAAACATATATATTTTGTTCTTGATTTTCTCCTCTTCCCATCGGTGCGTTTGATCTGTTTGTTGAGTGTTGTGCATGCGAGGTACCCGAAGTCAAGACGAACCATTGGCACCTTACATTGA